>JBAMAX010004259.1:0-16777 GCA_037043745.1 Chymomyza amoena | reverse complement strand
TCTTGAGGTGTGCTATGGTCCGTGGTCGATCGACATAAACCAGAGATTTCAAATAACCCCATAAAAAGAAATCGCATGACGTCAAATCTGGAGAGCGTGCCGGCCATTGGAGATGGCCTCTGAGAGAGATGAGGCGGTCGGGGAAATGTTGTCGCAACAAATTCATTGAGTTTTGTGCTGTGTGTGCTGTGGCTCCATCTTGCTGAAACCACACGTTCCTAACGTCCATTTCTTCGAGTCTTGGAAGAAAAAATTCCTCGATCATGTTCCTGTAACGAGCTCCATTCAAGGTAACTGCGCGTTCGTTTTCTTCAAAAAAATAAGGACCAATTATTCCCATTACCGACATCGCACACCAGACAGTAACTCGCTCACAGTTAACTGGCTTCTGGTGAAGCTCACGTGGATTTACACCACACCAATAACGCATGTTTTGCTTGTTGACGCAGCCGGAAATGTTGAAGTGAGCCTCGTCACTGAAAAAAACGACCGCGTCTTCAGGCAGGTTGTCAACCAGCATTTCACAGGCATTTTGACGGGCAACAAAATCGCGTTCAGTTAATTCTTGCACAACAGCCAATTTATAAGGATGAAAGTGAAGGTCTTCATGGAGAATTCGTCGAATAGTGGTTTCGGAAATTCCCATAGCAGCTGCGTGTTTGCGAGCCGAACGCCGGGGAGAACGCACAACTGACTGCCTCACTCTTTCGACATTTTCCGGAGTTCTGATGGTCCGTTGAAGTCCATTTCTGGGTTTAGCGACACTTCCACACTCCCGAAATGGGTTAACCCACGACAGAATCGAATTACGGCCAGGAACGAGTCTGTGAGGAGGAATTTCAAAGCGAGCGCGAAAGGCACGTTGCGTAACAACAAGTGAGCGACAGTTAGAAAAGAAGCTCTCGACTGCGAATACCCGCTGCTCTCTAGACCAGAGCATGATGGCAACTGACTGAAGGGAGGGTGGAGGGAGAAACAACCTTGGGAACTTCCCCCTCCAGATGTGCCCTCTCTCGCCCCTCTACCCGCCCAACACACCGCGGGGGAATTTTTTCAAATAAGTATGTTTCTCTGGCGCACCATGTATTACATACAATTTACTAGTTTATACGAAATTTTGAAAAAAATTTTATTGTTGGATGATATGATGTATTTATTACATGCCATAGTCAAATTGAGCTTAGATCACTTTATAAAGCAATAGTTATTGAGTTTAGCTATAACTCCTATTAATTTCTAATTTCCAAAACATTTACTTATTTTCTAAAGAAAATAAGAAAGAAAAATATGAAAGAAAATATAATTGAAAAAAAATAGCTTGGATAAGCGAATGGAACTTCTGGCTGGAAATCGCATAGCAGCACCATAGATCTAAAAAAAATTCCTAAATTTTTTTTTTTCGATTAACGATATTAAGTGTGGCTTAATTCTATTTTCAAAAATAATACAAAAGCAAGATCTACAACAAGATCTATTCTCGTCATAGCATAGTTTCAAAATGTTGTTTTTTGTGGAAATATATATAATACGTTTTGTTTCTTCAGGCAGAGTAAGGTCGAAGTATTGAAAACTTTTCGTAAAACTTATAGCGCTTTGAAAAATTAAATAAATATAATTTAAAAAAAAATAAGATTTACATTTTCTCCTTTTAAACTTAACTTAGTTTTAGACAAAAAATAAACGGATGAAATTTCTGACTGGAAATCGCATGACAGCAAGCAACCTAAATTGGTCGCACTTGATTTTTTTTTTGGCGATTTAACGATTTTAAAATGTGGCTTACTTTTATTTTCGAAAAGAATACAAAAGCAAGGACCACAACTCTTATGTTAACTCTCAAAAGCAAAGTTTAAAAATATTGTTCTCTAGGAAAATATAATACATATACATATATTAAAAACTTTCTGTTTTTGTTATGTCCTATAACTCCTAGTAGAGCATAGGACTTAGTTGTTTCGGAACGGCCATGAGTCGGAACAGAACTTTGAAAAAGGATGAGGTAAATTGTTTCTGAAATGGCCTACAAGGTCGAATCTTGAAAATTATTTTATTAGACATGAAAGCAAAAAGATAAAAGAAATATTAGAGAATTCAAAGAAAAGCATGCCTTTTTAAAGGTTCACAACTTTGAGTTGGCTAAACAGCGTTATCTGGCAACCTATTTAACACCTTATATTTAAATTTTGTTCAATTTTGTTTGAGATTTCATTATGGATAGATTTACACTAGGGCAATTCTTGCAAATTGTTGAAATTTTTAATTAAAATAATACTTCCGTTCGTCAAATTTTTTCATAAACCAAAATTTTTATCCAAGGAAGCCCATTTTTTGTTGAATGATTACGTTAATAAGCAGAATTATCGTATTTAAAGAGAGTATAACCTAAACCTATAGTTTTTTTTTTTTTTTTTTTTTTTTTTTTTTTTTTGGATAGTAGGAGGGGGGAAATCTTCAGAAAGACACCCGGGGAGGGTAGTGTCGGATTCGCATTCTGCGCCTACCGACTAAAAACCCCCTCCTATTTGGTTGCCAACCTTTACGGTTCTAAACCTCAGAGTGTGGGGGTACCATCAGAGGGTGTATGAGGGGGTGCTTGACGCGGTATATTATGTATGATCGGTTGAACCGATCTCGTTTATGAGAGGGGGTGCACGAAGCGGTATATTATGTATGATCGGTTGAACCGATCTCAATTTCCCATTTAGTCGCCTTTTACGACAAGCAGAGGAACACTGAGGTGGATATTCTTAATCCGCCACCTCACGGATGTAAACCTATAGTAAAACATTGTGAACTTACACCAATATTCTGCTTAAACTAGTTGGGAATTCTAGTGAGGCTTAGTAAATTGTCAAATTTCTAATAAAAAATTTGATATGTAAAATTTAAGAAACGGAAGCAACATTGCACATCTGATACATTCATTAAGGTGGTCTGCTTGGACCGTAATCGTTTTCCCAAATGTAAAACATTTCTTTTTCATAAGCGCAAAACAAATAAACTCTAAACTATTCGCTTTGATGCCTCAAAAAGTTCTCTTTACGGCAGAAGAGGTTGATATCATCTCTGAAAAAAGAAAATGCATTGCTTTGAGAATCCAAAAATGTTGTAGTTTGAAAACAAAGTTAAGATATGGGGTGCCAAGTTGAAATACATAAAAATAAAATATTTTGAGCATCAAAAAATCCACTCCATTCGGACAATTTGTGAGATCTTGCACTATCGTATTTATATATAATTCGTCTTTTGAAATAGAATTTAAAAATTTTCTGCCGAATTTTGGCTTTTGTTTTATTATGATTTAAAGCTTTTGTAACTCTAAAAAAAAGACACCCTTTAGTTCGATTGCCATAGATTACACGACAAATACAATTTTTAGAAGCTTTAAGTAGTATGCTTTATCTTAGCCATAAGTCATTATATTAAAATAATACCGATGAATAATAGCCAAAATTGATCCTGACTTTTTAGCATAATGTAGCCTCAAAATCTTCGAAACATTCTAAATTTAAAACTTATCTGAATTTTTTCAAAGTTTAATTTTATTCTTTTTCTCAAAAAATAATTTGCAAGCAATGCTCAAAATCCATATTATCATATACAGGGATGTCCATCTAGTGTTTGGAATTGCCGATTATTTGACTCTTAAGACGTCAAATATCATTCATATATTGGTAACTATATAGTAAAAACATTGACATTTTCGAAATGGGACGCAATACGCTTGAAGAAAGTTGGGAAATATTAAAAACTTAGTTCCAAAGTGGTGAGTCATGAGTTTGGCCGAAGATGGCGAATTTTATCGAAAAATCATCTTTTCGGACGAGTCTCATTTCCACCTCGGTGGTTGTGATACTAAGCAAAATTGTCGCATCTGGGGAAGCGTTTCACGAGAAGCCAATGCACCCACAAAGAGTGACTGTTTGGTGCGGAATTTGGTCTGGCGGCGTCATCGGCCCATTTTTCTTCGAAAATGAAAAAGGACCCGCCGAAACCATCAATGGCGTGGACTACCGCGCAATGTTGACCGACTGGTTCTTCGAACAAATGGAAGACGAAGCTTTGGACGATATTTGGATTCAACAAGATGGCGCCCCGTACCCCACAGCCACAATCTTCAGAAATCGCATAATCAGCCGAAATGGCGTTGTGAATTGGCCACCAAGAAACTGCGATTTTACGCGTTTTGACTATTATCTTTGGGGTGCTGTGAAAGATGTATGCTATGCCAACAATCCGCAAACAATAGATGAGCTGAAGGACGAGATTGGAGCCGCTATTGCCAGGATAAGGCCCGAAACAATGGAAAATTAAATTCCAATTTTTATATGGACCACCATGTACAATAACTTATTCCATAAATTTTTGAGTATTCGGATATAAACGCTTTTCTGATTAATGTGAGCCTCGTAAAAAAAAAAAATTTTGACATTTTTGAAAACAAGCACCCTATACGTCTGTTTTACCAAACATCTTACTCGAAAACATCTACTCGCCTTAAAGCCTTCTGTAAAAACTTTTTTAGAGTATCCCGATTTCAGACATACGAGAACTTCTGAGAACATTTTGTACAACCGATAAACGTTGCTTTGGTCCAAGGTAGCTTCTCCGTATGCCACAGTCACATTCGGAATGCATCCGCGCACTTAATTTCGTTTTTCAAACAAAATTTGATACAGGTTCTTTGATCCATTTTTTGGAATAGGTAAAAATCGAAGACGAGCCAAAACACGTGCAAGCAAAGCAGCTGTCAACAATTAAATGAACATTCAAAATGGCCGAGCTTGTCTGCATAAGTGCGAGCCATGAGCACCAACATAACGCCACAAAAAAAACGAAATTCGAATATACGTAACCCGCGAAAATTTAAAATTCGCGATACTTTTTGAACACACCTCGTATTTTCCTTTCTGTAAGCGTATTCAAACTTCTGTTTTCACTTTCAAACTTTTCCTTTTGCTTACTTATCTTACTGTTGTTATTTCTGTTGCCATTCTGCACTGCCTTTTGCCTGACTTATTTTGTTTTGCGCATTTTTTAAGTATTTTTTTGCAAGTTTATTTTCTTTTATTTTTATTTCCATTCTTTTTTCTCGACCAAGTTGCGGCTCAGCGCTGTACAAAAACAAGAACAACAACAACAACAAAAAATGTACCATTAATAAAATCTTTCATTCTCATTCATTTATTTTGCTCTCTGTGAGAGTTAAGTTTGAGTCGAGTTGAGTTGAGTCTCAAGTCGCGTGTCTGGTTTTCTGCTTGATTAACATAATCCACCATTTATTATAAGTTCTACGCTGTACTCCAGTTCTCTAGTTCTCTTGGGTCTCTCTCTCTCTTCTCGAGTTTCTCCTTCACTTTCCCCATCGCCATCTTTCGCTTTGCATGTGTGTGTGTGAACGGCTGCTGTGATTTAATTATGTAATAGTTTGATTGAAGTGGACTTAGTGTGGACTTTGGCCTAATCTCTAAGACTATGCGGCTATGTGTGTGAATATCCTTCTTTCTGTGTATTAGTCGATGCATATGTGTGTGTGTGTGAGTTTCCCCCCAACCGTTTTTGTGAGCAACGTTTAATTGATTTGTTTTGTCATTTGCCATTAGTGACCTTGAGGTTGCCTTGCCAAGTTCAAGTCCCATATTACAAATTTTTAGTTACAATAGGAAACAAAAAACATAAAGAATATTCGACTTGCTTATCCTTACAAAAAAAAAAAATAAATAAAAGTATATGAGTCCATAAGAAATAAGTATACGTGAAAAATATATATATATTTTTTTTTCTCGAATTCATATTATTGGAAATCAACTCTTGATTTAATGGGTTATAATCCAATATTTATGAAAAAGTAAGTCACTATACACTTAAAGAAACCTTCTGTGTGGTATTATTTAGATTACTGTATACAGGGTCCGGCACTCGAAGTGTAACCAAATTCAGACCGCTCGCGCAGCTGACGCACGGGCATCAGCTGTCTGTAAGTTAGCTAAATGACAGAAAAAATCAGTAATGGATTTCAAACGTAATAGTGTAGTTGCATTATATTTAGCTGGAAAATCACAACCAGCGATTGTTCGTGAGCTCGAACACCTTAAAGTAAATAAAGTTTTCGTTTATCGCACCATAACTCGTTACAATGATACTGGTAGCATCGCAAAACGTCATGGAGGTGGTCATCAAAAGACTGCAACGTCACGTGAGATGAATCAAAAAGTGAAGAAGCGACTTGAGCGAAATCCCCGACGAAGTGCCAATCAAATGGCGAAAGAACTGAAAATATCTGACCGTAGCATCCGTCGCATACTGAAAATTGATCTCAAGGTCAAGCCTTACAAGATCCAAAAGGCACATGATCTCACACCGAAGCAGCAACAAGTCAGACTTGAGAGAGCGAAGGAGTTGCTTGAGCAATTCGTAAACTCTCAAAACGATAGGGTTTACTTGAGGGACCGTTCATACGAGAATTTGAGTCATCGATTGGCCAGCAGGAGGCAGCACCCGCCACAGATAATGGTTTGTGCCGCTGTAACCGCAGATGGGCGCTCTCCAATCGTTTCATCGAGCCTGGCATCAAGGTTAATGCGCAATATTATCGGGAAAGTATTCTGGAGGTTGCTTTGAAGCCGTGGGCAGACAAACATTTCGGTGGCAGACCATGGACGTTTCAACAGGACTCGGCACCGTCTCACAAAGCTCGAGTGAACCAAGAATGGCTGAAAAACAACGTTCCGAACTTCATAACGTCCACACAATGGCTCTCGATTTCACCAGACGCGAATCCGATGGATTATTCTCTTTGGGCCATTTTGGAGAGCAAGGTCTGAACTAAAAGATACAACAGTTTCGAGGCTCTGAAAAAAGCCAAAATACCTGCAAGTCACATTCGGGCAGCTTGCGATTCATTTTGGACCGTCTCAAGGCCATAGTGAAGGCAAAAGGCGGCCATATTGAGCGAAAGTAAATTGTTTCTAAATTTCGTATTATTTTTTACACATTTTGTACCTTGAATTGAGTAAAGGTAATTTTTCAAAATGAATTTATGGCCTTTTTAATTGGTTACACTTCGAGTGCCGGACCCTGTATATACAATATTTAAAAAAATCAAGTAGACTCTATGATATGGCACTCATTCAGAGGTCGTTTGGATGAAGGCGATTTAGGCGTCTTCTTGGTCTATGACCGGCCAGGGCACATGCATGCGAGTTCGGATGGTTCCTTATGCGATCAGCGTAACGGTCGCTAAGTTTATTCAATACATCACCCACAAGGGAATGCCTAGATCCTTGTGAAGGTTTCGATCTCGGATATACCACGGGCATCGGCAATTTTGCGCAAAGTTTTGCTTTGTAAAATTTTGATTTTTTTAATATTTGACTTGGCAGCTGTTCCCCAGATTTGAATGCCAAGTTGGCATTATTAAACTCTTATGTAGAATTCTTTTATTATCCAAAGATAGCTTACTATTCCTACCAAGTAGCCACTCCATTTTCCCAAGTGTAGTTCTACATCTTGCTGTTATTATTTTAATGTGTTCTCTCCAACACAATTTTTTGTCGAGGTGAATACCGAGATACAGGTGTGATGTTTTCATTGGAATTATCTCTCCACTTAACGAGAATAAAACGCTGGAAGATTTGTCACCATTAAGCTGGATGTTCCAGCGTTTCGCCCAAGTTGCGAATGGACATTAGTCCAGTTGGTTCTGTAAGGTATCAGCAGCCATTTGAACGCTTGAGGAAGACGAAGGAATGGCAGTGTCGTCAGCATACGTTGCCGTTATAAGCTCAGAACTGCCCGTCGGGCTCGGCATGTCCATAGTAAAAATGGTGAATAAGAATGGAGATAGAACGCTACTTTGCGGCACTTCAGCTTTAATGGTCCGTCGTTCCGAGAGTCCACCTTTCACCATAACTTTGAAAGATCGATTGGCAAGAAATGATTTTGTGATTTCATAATGTGGAGCAGGAAAGGCATATTTAAGTTTTTGTAGTAACCCTTCCAAAAATTCTGCCATGCAGTAGCGACGATTCTCGAAGGAGTCTAAGATGTATTGCACCACTCTGTGGTTGCTCAGCAGTGCCATATTTTGGACAAAAACCGAAATGATGCCCTGGAACTAGGGTCGTAACGCTGGAAAATGACAAAACTCTGCTCAAAACGATTCTTTCAAAAATTTTCGCGAATACCGGCAGCAAACTAATCGGGCAATAAGACGCAATGGAGATGGGAGGCTCAATCTACCACTATGACATTTATAAAAAGTTTTTAAATAAGAACAAAAAAAGGAAGGAAAATTCGGACCGTCGAATGGTGCCTGGCTGGACCCTAAGCATTCGTCAGACGGAGGGTTAAGGTCTGCCAAGGTCTCAAATTGATGACCTTTCTTGTAGATCTTGTTAGAAAGTCTTTCCCATAGGTCTTCGATGTACTTTAAGTCGTGCCGATAGCCAACCATTACAATAATTTCTTATGAACACTTACATATTTCTGACTAGCAGTAAAAGAACAATAATTTATTTCTAATTATATTAAAGATTTCAAAATTAAAAAAAAATAAAATTTGTAGATCGTATCTCCGTATAGAGTTGGAAAACAAAAATACCAATATAATAATAATAAATCAAATCAATTTATAAATAAAAACACTTAAAACTTCATAAATTGAGCTCACTGTAAGGCTAGTGAAACATTTTCTACTTACACCAATATTCTGCTTAAGCTAGTTGTGAATTCTAGTGAGGCTTAGTAAATTGTCAAATGTCTAATAAAAAATTTGATACGTAAAATTTAAGAAACGGAAGCAACATTGCACATCTGATGCATTCATTAAGGTGGTCTGCTTGGATTGTAATCGTTTTCCCTAATGTAAAAAAAAAAAAGCTCTCTTTACGGCAGAAGCGGTTGATATCATCTTTAATCTCTGAAAAAAAGGTAATGAGAATCCAAAAATCTTGTAGTTTGAAAACAAAGGTAAGATATTGGGTGCCAAGTTGAAATACCTTAAAATCAAATGGTTTGAGCATCCAAAAATCCACTCTATTCAGGCTATTTGTGAGATCTTGCACTATCGTATTTATATATAATTCGTCTTTTGAAATAGATTTTAAACATTTTTTCCCAAATTTTGGCAGCAACTCCTTCTTTACTATTCAACTTATTCTACGTCACAGAAGCCATATTATAGGCTCCATCAGCTTTAAAATTCTTCAACAGCGAACCGATTTTCTTCGATTTGGAAACATTTCTATCCATGATTCATCAACAATATCTGAGTTTTAATTTTACTTGTTTGAACATTTTAATAATTTTACAACTTTAACTTTTTCCAGCGCAAAAGAATTGTAGGATGACCCTTAGGAATCCCAGCCTGCTTTACTTTCAAAAAACTTAAATCTATAACAGATAAAGGAAGATTTTCCGTCTTCCTTCCTTGCAGAAAATTAGATTAATATTTAGGTTATAAGTCAGGTTCGTGTTTTGGTTTACGTTTGTTTCCGCTATAATACGTTCAAAATGTTAATGGAAGTTCCAAACTAGAGCTGGTCACACTCAGAATAGATGTGGTCATCCGAAATTGAGATGGTTGAATAGGGTCAATGAAGATGCAGGGGACTTAAGACAGAGATGTTGGAAAGCACAAGACCAAGATCACGCAAATAGAGGCGAATTGAAAGATATAGATAAATAGGTATACTTTCCTGGTGCACATATTCGCTCCCGTATTGTCCGGTCTGCCAGAATCATCTGGATACATAGATTAGGTTTATTAGCGTTAAAAAGGTACAGAATTAAACCGCTACCATAATGAGAATTACTCAGGGTCTTACCGGCAAGACTGCCGAAACCATCAAGGTTCACTAAGGGGCGAAAAAGATGAGAGTTTATAAAGAAAGTCAACGATATCCACATATGTAGACCGCAGTTTATTCCAAGGAAGCGATAAATTTTTTTCCGAAAAGGGTACCTCATAGAGAGGTGGGCACTGCGACCAGAAGGTCTTTTAAACCATACCCTAAGGTTAAAACAAAAGACTTTCCGCTTTCCTCATGAATAGCAGTAGGTCTTTTGTTGGTGTTGACCTGAGATGGAAGGGACTAATCCGTTCCTTTCCCATGTGACAGGCTCTGTCCCATACCAGCGCTGGGCAGTCACAGAGATATGTCTGGTGGTTTCATCGTCTTCTAGACAGAGCCTGCACTCTGAAGAGTCCGATAGGCCAATTTTCTGTAGATGATATCTAACAGTGTGGTTGCAGATAGGTAAGCGACCAGGAGCTTTAGGTCCGCTTTGCCAAGACCTTTTGTCTAGATTGCATCCAGAGGTTTGGCAAGCACTTTTGCTTGACAAAGCCACGGATAGGAGAACCAGTATCTCCTATGTTCTCCTGCGGACCATTTGATTATCATTGTTTTGATCGTGGACCAACCAATATCACAAAACGGCGCAGGAGATGTAGTCTGGTTGGAGGCACCCTGTCGTGCTAGATCGTCAGCGATCGCGTTACCATCCACACCCGGGTGTCCAGGCACCCAACATAGCACGACTTTGTTCCGGGCGGATAGGGTTTAAAGGTAGTTATAGCATTCTTTAACCATTCGAGAGGAGATGCTCCAGGAAGACAATGTCCTAATGGGCGCCCCTAGTTCCCTTGAGAAGGATATTAAGGACGCAGATCTCTATGGCATGAATCTCCGCTTGAAAGACGCTCAGCGTTCGCGTTACCATCCACTCCCAGGTGTTTAGGCACCCAACATATCACGGCTGTGTTCCGGGAGGATAGGGTTTGGAGGTAGTTATAGCATTCTTTAACCATCCGGGAGGAGATGCTCCAGGAAGACAACGTCCTAATGGGCACCCCTAGTTCCCTTGAGAAGGATATTAGGGACGCAGATCTCTATGGCATGAATCTCCGCTTAAAAGACGCTGGGCCAGATGCCCATTGCGGTAGAGATTCTGGTTTTGATCCAACGATTCCAACACCTACACCCAATTCCAACAGTTTTGGACCCATCCGTGAACCATTGTTGCCATCGGGGGCTTCCACAGGGGCTGCCATCATCCCAAATCTCCCGACTAGGGAGAAGAGATCTAAATTTCCTGTTGTGGAAAAGTTCCGTGATCATAAGATCTGATCTAGAGCAGATCGATACGTCAGGAAGCGATAATAGTTAGCTGAAAATTCGATTTAAATGGCTCAGGATAATGCCAAAACAACGATAAACAGATCGCTTAAAATTTTGTCTTTCTTTTCTTTTCTGAGGTATTTATCACAAAAAGGTTGAGTCTGAATCGCAAAGAATGTGGACACAGCTTCTCTAGATATCGTTCTGGAAGTTTCTTTCGAGGTACTACAATTTTTCCTTTCTTTGGCTGAAAAACGCTACTTTAGTACGGAAAAGAAATTGAAGATGTATCGCTGAGTCTTCAAAGATAATTAGTTCTTAAACATTTATATGCATTGGGCTCTGCCCAATTTTGCTTTTTAAATAAGAGCATGTATGTTCTAAACTATGAAAATAGCAATAGGTAGGCAACACCCTGCGTAAAGGTGGCTACGGAAGCTTTTTCGACAAACCCTTGTTCGGAATCCTCAAGGCAGTCACAAGAGGGTTCTGCCTAAGACTATGTGAAGAAGAAATCTACAAAAAGAAATCGAGGAATGTGTTAAATCCTGGAACAAAATAAAGATGCTAGCTAACAACTGGACCAGTTGGAAATGCTTTATTGAGTCCTAATGCTCGAGTGAGAGATCGAGAAATCTAAAAATCTCTGCTTTAATTAGAACCATACTGCGTCTCTCTATAGTGAGATTAGGATACAATATTCAAAAACATATTAATATTCTCGTACAATGCATATTTTTTCTTGGTATCTTTCTGTGAGATTTTTTATTTTCCATTCACTCTCATTTATGCTTATCTTTTTAAACGTTTAACCAACAAGGTGCAAAGTACAAATGAAAGTCACAGACAGTTCCAAATCAAATCGCCGCAGGTGCCTCCACGACACAGTGTGCCCATATCTCTTCCCCAAAAAATACAAAACAAATTCTGTCAGGAATGTGCCGCCATTATATAAATGCTTTCACTTACATACACACCCACACACACACACTTACACTCATTCACACACACGCTAACACCCAAAAAACAAACAATAAGTGATATAAATACACATTGCAAGAAATTAGCATACTGTTTTGGGCCATCTTTGGCCATATGCTCACCCAATCGAATGACCTTCTTGGTCACTTTGCAGCACTTGGTCCCCCAAGTACTTACAGCAGCCATATAGCATTAATGTCCAGAGTTGCCATTGCTGTCTGAACTTTTGCCACTGCTTTCGCTCTATCTATTCGATTTCGTTTTATTTTTCATTTTCATTCTCTCTTTTATTGTGTTTGTCTTTTTATTTTGAAAAATACTCAAAAAAGAAAAGAAAAATGAAAACTTTTGCAACTGTGCGGCATAAGCCAAACACGTGCCTCACAACAACAACAACAGCAACAACAACGACAAGACAAGACTCTGCCTAACCGACCTGAAGTTTTCAGCACAACAACGCACCTGCTAAAAAAAAACAACAACAAGAACAACTGAAATTAACAACAACTGAAACGGAAACAACTCTAGCAAATTTCTTGGAGCAGCATTTCGAAACGGGTAACGAAATTTGCATACTCTTTAAAAGCTTTTAATCGAAAACTCAAGTATGGGGTCTCTGAGTCGCTAAAGTCAGATCTTTTTAAGTTGGTAAGCCTGATTCGTTAAGATTGCAACACTGTCATTGTATTTAAATATTTAAATTCTTTAATATTTAATTTTACAAAAAATTAAAAACAATTTCCAAAATAGCTTAACTTTTAGGATTAAAATTTGTAATTTTTTTAAATTTTATTTATCATCAGGAAATTTTTTATTAATATCAGAATTATTATTTTTTTAATTTTGTATTTTAATTAGAAGTACCTTCTTTTACATACATTTGAATTAACAATATATTGTAAATATAATATTGTGGAATATTTTTCAAAACCTAGTTTATTACAAAATCTCTTTCTAAAAGGATTTTGGGTTCAAATAATTCGGAATTGTTAGTTTTAGTTCTAAGAATCACTTCTACCATAAGTCTGGTTTACATATGTTCTAAATACTTTACAATCGTATTTATTCGCTTTTTTTTTCTTAGTATTATTAATTTTTGAATTTTACAATTAGCTTTCATTTTGGTTCTTGAAGTGTAAAAAATATAAAAATTTCGTGTTGCGTTTTAAATAGAAAATTTTTTTTATATTTAAAAAAAAATTGATTTTGTTAAATTAAGAAACTAAAAAAATAACAAATAAGAATTCCCCATAATTGTATCTATAGTAATTTTCAGTTTAGAAGATTTTTTGTAATGCCTTTATATTAAATCTATTCCTCAATATATTCAGTTAATTTCTGATAGATTTTATTTGACTTTTTTTAATGCCAAAAAAGACAATTAAATCACATTTTTTTCAAGTTCAAAAAACTCAAACCAATATTACATATTTTTTAATTCTTTAAAAGACTCATTAGGTTCTCTAATGATCAGAATTGCATAATTTGTTTATACATATTAACTAAAACTAGTTCGAATTTAAAGTTTATGTAAAAATTTACTTTAAAAAAATAATCTAGACTTTAAATTTAGGGAAAAATTTTAGATATTTCATGATTTAAAAATGGCGTACGTAAAGTCGGTGCGGACGGCTTTGGTATACCCTGTACCACTAGCTTGCAATAAAATCCGGTTCCTTCATAAAAAACCAAAAACAAGAATTTTTAAGCAATCATTTTGACCGTTCCTTCCTATGGCTGCAATATGATATAGTCAGCCGATTTTAATCAAATTTGACACAGTGCTTTGGTGCCTTGAAAAATATCTGAATGCCGAATTTAGTTCAAATATCTTTACAAACAAACGAAACACTACGAATTTTACATAAAAAAAGATTTTTTTGGACCGATTCGTCCAATGGGAGCTATACAATATAGTCAACCGATTTTAATAAAATTTGGTGCAATGTGAACCTATAAAAAACTTACAAGTGGCTAATTTAATTTCAATATCTTCACAAACAAACAAAACACAAAAATTTTGTTTAAAAATCGATTTTTTGGAAGATCGGCCTAGTTCAGAGCTAGTTCAAATATAGTGGCTAAATTGGTTTTATTTTTTATGTTAAATGCAAGCCCACACAATTTTGTTGAAATTGGACCATTTAATGAAGATTTTTAACAAATCGTTTCAAGCGCAATCTGAAATTTTATATTTACCTACAAAATTAATCCATTTTTTTCATCATCAAATCAAAAGTATATATCCAGTAAATATTATAAAAATTAACTATAATTTTTGCCATCTTTTGACAAAAAAAAATTTTTTTTTCATAAATTTTTTAAAAATCATTAAAAAATTTCGTTTTATTTTTTTTAACATTTTCCACCAAATCGATTTGATTTAAATTCACACCATATTAAAAACGTATAAAAACACATGTTTAAAAACAAAAATGGTGATTAACATATTTAAGGAACATACTTAAAAAAAAATAAGAAAATTACATATACATACAAAAAATGTGTTGGTTAAAAAAAATTAAATATTTTTTTTTAAACTTCCTAGTCCCAATTTAGATAAATAAAAAAATTGGCTCCAAAATATTCAGTAGTTTAGTCGGAATTATATACACGTTAAAAGCACGTTTTTTTTAAATTAAGCCGCAACGCGTTAGTTTAAAAACAAAATTTGGCCTACAATTTTGCTTTGCCATTCTGGATCGAATTGCATTATTACTTTTCAAAAATCGCTGGGGCATTTCCAGTACCTTATCCAACTAGACCCTTTTTCAAAAACGCTTTATTATTTTAATATTTAATTTGTATAATAATTAATATTATACAAAATCAAGAAAAATGTTCAAAAACGCTTCAAAAAAATTAAGCAGCATTCTACTGAAATTATATTTAAATAAATTAAATTATTCGTAAAAAATAAATTTTTATTTAAAAATAGCTTTAAAAATTTTTAGCTGATAATCCAAAATGTGTTTTAAAAATTTTGCCAACAAACAGTGGTTAGAAATATCGATTTGCTGGTATAATTCATAATATTTTGTTCCTTTTTTTCCCCCATTTTTTGTAATATGCCTTTACCAATAATTTTATCAAACAATTATATAAAAATAATTTTCTACTTCCTAAAGAAGGCAGCCAAATCGATTTATACATAAAGACGACATTATATTTCATTATGGATTCTACTTAGGATATTCTCTGGGCTGCATCGTTTCTCTTTCGTACTCTGATAGTCGTCAATCCTATTATTAGGCAATGATAGTTCCAAATAAGCTCAAGTAGACTCAGAAATCTATTTGTACTGACAGATGGACATGGCTAAAAAGTTATTCGAGTTTATGATCACAGTTTTGCTGTAAAGAACTCATGATTTGGCACGCTTCCTTCCGATTGTTGTAGAAACCAAGTATGTATACCCTTTACTACATGGGTACAAGGCTATAATTACCATTTAGGGATCATAAAACTGTTTTGCAATCCTTTGGCTTACAATTCACGAATAGTTTAAGAGACGCATACTATATATGTGACACATTTGGCTTGGTAACTTCAATTATTTTTTACTTAAGGACTCTTATATTACTTGAATAATTTTTTAATTTTTAACATTGTTATATAATCATATAAATTTATCTATGTTTATGGAACATAAAATGGCTATATTTATACAGAACGAATAATTGGAATATGCTTTCAAAAGTACAAAGCTTTTGTACAAATTTTTTAAACAAGGCACTATATTTAGGAAAAAAAACATTTCGGCTATATGTATTTAAAATAATTTTCCATATTCCCCCCCCCCCCCCCCCCCCCCCCCCCCCCCCCCCCCCCCCCCCCCCCCCCCCCCCCCCCCCTTGTATATGGGGGGGGGGGGGGGGGGGGGGGGGGGGGGGGGGGGGGGGGGGGGGGGGGGGGGGGGGTGTGTGTGTGTGTGTGTGTGTGTGTGTGTGTGTGTGTGTGTGTGTGTGTGTGTGTGTGTGTGTGTGTGTGTGTGTGTGTGTGTGTGTGTGTGTGTGTGTGTGTGTGTGTGTGTGTGTGTGTGTGTGTGTGTGTGTGTGTGTGTGTGTGTGTGTGTGTGTGTGTGTGTGTGTGTGTGTGTGTGCGCGTGGGGGGGGGGGGGGGGGTGTGTGTGTGTGAGTGTGCGTGTGTGTGTGTGTGTGTGTGTGTGTGTGTGTGTGTGTGTGTGTGTGTGTGTGTGTGTGTGTGTGTGTGTGTGTGTGTGCGCGTGGGGGGGGGGGGGGGGGGGGGGGGGGGTGTGCTGTGCTGTCTGTCTGTCTGTGTGTGTGTGCTCTGTCTGTCTGTCTCTGTCTCTGTCTGTCTCTCTCTGTCTCTCTCTGTCTCTGTCTCTCTCTGTCTCTGTCTGTCTGTCTGTGCCTGTCTGTCTCTGTCTGTCTCTGTCTGCTGCTGCTGTCTCTGCTGTCTCTGTCTGTGTGTGTGTGTGTGCTGTCTGTGCTGTCTGTCGTGTGATCGGGTGTGTGCTTGTGTTGCGTTGACAAGCGCTTGCGTGCGACGTTGTAAGGTCGTTAAGGTGATAAGTGATTAATGACTCAAGTGTGTGATTGCGTAAGAACGTGAAACGTGCGGCGCGCTGTCAGAACGCGTGACTGTGCCTGTGCGGAAACGACAGTCCCGAAAAATTGGGTGTGTGTGTGTGGGGGGGGGGGGGGGGGGGG
>JBAMAX010004258.1:0-105305 GCA_037043745.1 Chymomyza amoena | reverse complement strand
ATGGACCAATAGTCGACTTTGTTATTATACTTAGCTGTATCCACTACCTCGGGTGCAAAATAGTGACGCGTGCCAACCACACTCTGTAGTATTGTTTTTTCAGGAGCTGGCCGCGCTAGACCAAAATCTGTCAATTTGTAGTGTTTCCGACCGTCCTGTGTGCTATGTATAACAATGTTATCGGGTTTCAGATCACGGTGGTAAACGCGACAACGCACGTGCAGATGCTCTAAAGCGCAGCGAAGGGCTCGTAAGATTTCTCGAACCTCAAATTGCGTCAAACCATTGGCATTCTCAGGTTTCTGTAGAAGTTTTCGGACATCCCCGCCATTACAATATTGCAATATAATAACGGGCAAGGGATGGGCGTGGTGACTTTTAAGAAATTCAATGAACTTTTCATTTTCCTTTCCATCCAGCGATACGCCAGGAACTATGTGGTTCCCATTTTTTAATTCACGGGTCCACTTATATTCTTGATCCCAGCGCATAAAAAGTTTCCCCTGCTCATCAGCACTTAAAGATGCGACATTATTCAGGCACTTTACGGCTAGAAGTGAGAATAATCTGTTATTGCACAAAACCTATGTATAAATAAAATACTCAAATTCGCTGCCCTTAATATTAAATCAACATATGAGGCAAGCTTTATGATCATTGTAACATTAATCCATTTTGTATCCCTATGTGCCCTTTTTATTTTTATTCATAGTTTGTGGTGGAAAATTGGTATTTTTGTATATTCATTCATATACATATGTACATACATATGTAGGTATGCATACAAAAGTATTTACAAATATGGATGAATGGCTGCACGCTTGTGAACTGAGTTAATTCCCTGAACTAGCGAATGTGGGATTTATTAATATATGTATATAGATAGCCACAGCTGAATGATTAAGATATACAAACTAAATTTTAATAAACTTATACCCAATAACAATGCTTACCTACTTCTATCCCAGTTGCGCGGTTAAGCCTGAAACAATTTAATATAAAAGTCAGCATAATTTTATTTTCATCGTAGCAACATTTACCAATGTGAAACTTCACCAAAGCCACCATTTCCCAGCTTTCCTTTTAACTGCCAGTCGCCAAAAGTTTTTTGCGCATGCATTTTTCACCTTTCGATTTCATGCACCTTATTATTACAATATATTCCAAACTTTTTAGTTTTTATGTAAATAAAAGATACAGTCGATAATTGTGTACAAGCTATCGATTATTTTAATTGGAATCGGAAATTACATATGCTATTCTATCGATTCTAAGCTGGTTAACTATTATAAGAAGATATAGTCGATAATTGTGTACCAAGCTATCGATTATTTTCATTGGAATCGGAAATTACATATGCTATTCTATCGATTCTAAGCTGGTTAACTATTATAGGAAGATCTTCCTTCCAAGAATGCAATGCTGCAGTTAAGCTGAAATTGAATTCGATGATACAGGGATGTTCCAGATTTCGATTAATGTCACTGAAGTTCATTTTGTATTATTTTTTAGTATTATAAGAAAATTTATAACTATTCAGTTGAACGGCTTATGGTTAATTTTCATCAAATATTTGATTAGAAAATTATCTATTACAATTTTGTGTACATACAATATCAAAACGAGTGAAATGAAAGTAAGGCGTTCATGATTTAGACCATCGCTGGGCAAAACTACTAATGCAATTTTTTTCTGCATGTGTGCGTGAAGAAAAAAGAGCTTTCGAAGATACCGACGTACAATGGGCCAAAACTGTTTTTTTTTGCGTATCTGTGACATATTTGCTGTTATCATTAAATTCAATAAAGTGATTGACTTGTTTATCGGATGACCAACATTTTATTCGAATCAAATTGTTCTAATATCATACTAAAAATTAGGGGCAAAAAGTATGACTCATACCATATTATTTCTCTTTACAATTGATGCCTGCTAGAGACACACATTTAAATATATAACAAAAACTAAAAACATGCAGTGCGCTCATTGGTTTGTGTTTTGCTGTGTGGCTTTTCTTTTCGTTCCATTGTAAAATTAGCTGAAACCAAAGAATATAAAACTACAACTAATAATTCTTTATTCTTTGCTCAGGCGAGCTTTTACGGTAAAAATGATTTTTCTCTATTGTCGTCTATCAAAAGTGAATTCGAAGATAATTTTATAAATATTCAGGCATGTTCTAGATTTCGATTCCGACAAAAAGTGTCGGAATCGAAATGAAAGGTTAGACTTCGATTCCGACAAGATTTTACTCGTTATGAAAAGTTTGGCTTGCAGCTGTCGAAATGAAAAGTATTTTGTTTTGTTTGCTGAAATAAACGCATTAATGCCACCAAAATTAATTTTGTATTATTTTTGAATGCTTTAAGAAAATTTAGATGTGCTCAATTGATCGAATTAGGGTTAATTTTCAGTATATATTTTTATTACAAAAAATGTCTATTAAAATTGTGTATACATGCAAAACCAAAACGAGGGGAATGAAAGTAAGGTGTTCTTGATTTAGACAAAACAAATCTTCGAAATGTGTATTGTTTTGTCGAGCTGTCGTGTTGCACAAGTAAATTCGAAGATAATTTTATTAATGGATGGCTTGAAATATGTATATAAAATAATTTGTACAAAATTGGTAAATAAATAAAAAATGTTTGTCTGTCAGAAAGATGTTGGCAAAAAGAAAAATTAAATTAATACAAGTGAACTAATCGATGGTTGATCAGCTGATCAGCTGGCAATTTGCTTGGAATTTGGCGCACTTTTTAAACAAACAACAATGATCCTTTTTTTTTTTTAGTTAATTGTAGTAATTCATTTTTGAAGGAGCCAGACAGGTAGTGCTAAGCAAAACACAATACCAACATTGTCAAATGTTGGCAAATTTGCAAGCACCAACGATGTCAACTACAGGAAATACGACTGTGAGAAAGAAATGTGCCTGTTTAAGCGATGATAATTAACCGCTTGACCAATACAATTGTGAAATGCTTATGGAAAATAAACAAACAACAATTCAACAAAGCGGAATGTAGCAGAGAAGTAACTGAAGGTGGCTTAAAATAATTTACTGACTAAAATAAAATAAACACAGAGTTGGCGAAAATTTGTATGTTATACTTTTAAAACTAAAATGCAAACTACAATTTGCTTAAGTTTTTATTACGTGTCCATTTTTAAAAGACGGCTGCTGTATGATGTCACATATGTCCAACATAAACAACACAGCTGCTTCGGGTCTAAATGAAAACGATTCGAAAACGATTCGAAGTGGATTCGAACTCGGTCGAAATCTAGAACACCATTTGTCGGAATGCACTCGTTATGACTTTTCAAAACGAGTCGAAATCTAGAACAGGCCTGATTATAAGAATAAAGGGGGTAGCTGAAATGTAACGATTCGAAATCGATTCGAACTCGTTGTAAATCCGGAATACCAAATTGCGGAATGCGCTCATTATGATTTTTCAAAACGGATAGAAATTCCCGATGTTCCCACATGCCTGAATAATTTTTTTTTTAAATAAATCCATGGTGTACATTTTTTTTGGTACTTAACAACTCTGGAGTCGTCATTCTCAACGGAATGTGCGATAAACCAAAATCGATATTTATCGAAACAAGGGCTGTCGAAGTTTTAAGACGCTCACAAGCCAGAATTTTATTAATCAAAACATTGTATTTAACAAGTTTGGAATTTTCTTTAAGAGCCCAACAATTATTTTACAAGATTGTGGTGTTCTGTGTATCTTGAAGTGGCTCTTTGTACGATTTTAAAAGCAGTGTATCTATGATTTCTTATGAACTATAACCTTATATATGTTAGTGTGTAAGTGGCGTTGAGTTCTTCGCAAAAACTGTGAAAAATCGAAGACATTGCATTGTGAAGCAGTAAAACCTCGGCCCATCTGTAAAGTGTTTACCTAATAGTTATATGTAAATGGTAAGTTTCACAATAAAAATATAATTTAATAAAAATTTGTACTTTAACTGATTTACACGATCAATAAAAAAAGTCAGTGGGCGCCTTTTGTCGGCGTCATTAGCCGCGCCTAATGATGGCATACAAACAGCATCCTATGTTTAAAAAAATAAAATAACGAATATATTATGATTGATTTCTGACCGCTTAAGTACCTTTTTCGAGTAAAGAGATACATTTTTATTATTTGATTATAAATTTGATATAATATGCCGTATAAAACGGTAATTGACGGCATTTTGTTGCCATCAGCATCATTAGCCATCAGCATTTTTTTTTTTTTTTTGTTTAAGGGCAAGGGATTTTCGCGAGCGATATTGTGAATAAATTATGAATTGACTGGCGTTACACACATTGTTAGCTTTTTTACTAAACAATGGTTTTTAACCATCTGATCGGGACTTCCTTTGCCTTCCAAGTTGTATTTCCGAACTGCGCAAACAACTTTTTACACGTTTGCTTAGAAAAATCCAAATTGAAATATCCAATTTTCTTAATGTAAAAGCTATAAAGTTAGACCTCGCATATTTTTGAAGTACAACTGTCGACACTGCTGATGACGCACAACAAAGTGCTTAGGACACATAGGAAATATCCATATAGTCGGAAAGACCAGTAGCTTTACGAATAACAAATGGTAAATAACGAATGGTTGAGTAACTATCAAGTCAAATCTCTATTTAACTAAACTTATTTGAATGAATTTTCTATTATTACAATTGAATTCGAATAACATAATTTATACATCCCAAGTCATAGACTGATCATCCATGACATACCAATCAATTCTTTAAATATCCAAAAATTTCACCCATGATTAACTTTTATTGAACAACGTTATTTTCTTTTAGAAACTTGCTTATTTTTTGATATACCACAAAAATTAAATTAGCTCTCAAATTATGGCCGAAGACACGGAGTATAAGAAGCTACCTGTTGATGAGCGCTGTGGGCATAAGCTTTGGAAGGCTCGTGTGGATGGCTACGAAGAAGCTACAAAATTATTTCGTGAGCTGGATGATGAAAAATCGCCAGAGTGGTCTAAATATGCGGGACTTATTAAAAAAATGGTTGTTGACTCAAATGCTCTGGCACAGGAAAAGGGTCTCGAGGCCGCGTTAGTTTTTGTAGAGAATAGTGGCCTAGCTGGACGAACAGTGAGCGATGTTATGAATGGCATAGTTCAAAAGTGCATAGCAGCCCCAAAATCCAAAACCAAAGAATTGGCGGTCCAGGTTGCATTAATGTACATTGAAATTGAGAAGCATGAGGCTGTGGTCGAGGAGCTTGTCAAAGGTATGGATCATAAGAATCCAAAAATTGTGTCAGCTTGTGTAGCTGCCACAACTTTAGCATTGCATGATTTTGGGCATAAGGTGATAAACGTTAAGCCGTTAATTAAAAAGCTTGCAACGCTTATAAGTGATCGAGACAAGGCTGTACGTGACGAAGGAAAGGTATTGGCCGTAGAGATTTATCGGTAAGGAAACCTTAATTTTTTAAAGCTATTTGAATTGTAACGCTTATACAATTTTTTAAAGCTGGATTGGATTAGCTATGAAACCCCAAATTGCAACGTTGCCTCAGGTAACTCTAAAAGAGTTGGAAGATGAATTTGAAAAACTAAAAGGCGAACGTGCAGAACCATCTAGGTAAGTATTTATGCATTAATGTAACTCAACATAATTTAAATTATGGCCTGCAGATACTTGAAGTCCCAGCAGGAGAAGTTGCACAAGATTGCGGAGGCCGCTGCAGATGATGATTACAATGGTGAGAACTATTTTTTTCATACTTTCAAGTTTGTTATTAAACAGGAGGGGTGAAGCGTGGTTGTGTGGTGTAGGAGTTGCGCAAATAAGTCAATAAATGGCTTTAGAAAAGAAATTGTCGTATTTGACATATGCAAAAGGTTACGAACCAAGCTTAGATATGTGGTAAATAAATTGCTTTGTCGCGTTAGTGAAATTCTTTTTGCATTATATTCATTTGGTTGAATAAAAAGTGTTGATTTGCTTATTCCTTTGGAACAAAAAGGCAGCTCAAGCGCATCGGCAACTCCAAAAACTGAACAGAGATGCAGCTCTAATCGAAACAACTTGCGGTATGGATTCATTACTGTAACTCAGTAATGCTTCCACGTCAGCAGTGAAGTTCTCACAAAATGGCTTGATTTGTGGATAGACCAAAATACGAACACTTCTACTATTAAGATATTCGAAAAAAAAGCGAGAAATGAGTTGCGCAATTAATAAATTACACAGTACTACAAAATCAAAAAAAATCAAAACACTTTTCAAGTGACCTAGTGTACGTTGTAGGTCTACGAGTAGATCACGATAATGTGCTTTAAAATTGTCTAACACCCCGAAATTCTCAAGCAATTGCTTAAACCCCGTTTTTCGTGTACTGCGATCACTCAATCACAATGTCGTCATTTTATGATGATATCTTCATCAACAAACGCATTATCCATCTAAAACTTTTTTTTGTCGATGGAAGTTTAATTGTCTTGTTTACAATAAGCGTCGTAACTTAAATATTTATCGACCGATTTTGATAAACCTTGACTTTTCTTACTCGGCATTAACATTTCTTCGAGATCAAATGTAAAAAAGTAAAGGTTTTGTACCAAAATGTTATATAAAAAAGACGTCAAAGTGTGAAAAACGGGAAAAAAGTGTAAATATTAGATAACTTTTAAAAAATCTCGTAGTTGTTTTGTATGAAGCATAAAAAAATGTATATCATTTCAAAGCTTGAATCTTCGTCTTTCCAAAACCGTAAAGCAATCGAAAATCGGTTGAAAAATGACGACATTGTGATTGTTGAAGTGATCGCAGTACACGAAAAACGGTTTTTAAGCAATAACTTGAGAATTTCGGGGTGTTCGACAATTTTGAAACACATTATCGTGATCTTCTCGTCAAGACCTACAACGTACACTAGGTCACTTGAAAAGTGCTAAATCACTGTAGTACAGTGTTATTGTATTTTATGATATCAGGGTTTCATTAAATAGCTCCAATTGAGGTGAATAACTCGTTTGTTTATAAAGATATCGTAACCAAATTTGGCATTTGGAAGTTTTTAGAGTTAGTTGACTAAATAATATCTAGCCCCCATACGAAACGATCGGCCAAATAAGTGTTCGGTGAAAAAATTTTTTCGTTTTTTTTAGAATATATCGCATCCAAATGTGTTCGGTTGCTTGTCAGAGCTCCCAAGCACTGCTTCAAATTTGATTAAAAAATTCATTCAGCAGTTTTTTGATCATAATCGGTAACTATATCATTGGTCACAGAAACGTGTTTGGCTCACAAATTTTGTTAATTACCTTAAGTGTATAGCGGCAAGATGTATCAGTATATGATGGCCTCTGTAGTATCTAAGAAAAATATATTCTATGTATATTTCGATAGGGATGTAAAGATTGACCTACCGTCCCACTTTTCAATGCTAATAGGGAAAGCAATCCAAAAATATAACAAATTAAAACAAAACAAGTTATTGAATTAAAATTAATTTAGCTAAAAATGAATTTTAGAAAATATATGTATGTGCCAAATGTTTTTATACTTTAAAAAGATCGAAAACAAATCTATAGTAAAGCGCGTAGAGGGAAATGACGAATTTTTAATTAAAGTCTCCAGCTAAATATGGGAGTACGCAAAATTTTATATAAATATTTAGTTTTTGTGTTTGCTCAGGACCCCTTAACACTCAACTTGACAGTAATCACTCATACTGAATTGTAAATGCTGTTTGCTTCAATCTCTTTATTGATTGCATCTGATTTCCTACTTAAGACGTCTTATATTGCGGATCCACTTGCTTAACTCAGTGCGCTAAATAAACAAGCATACACTTGTTTCTATGACTTACAAATTTGTTATATATTAATTTATTTGATTTTGATCTTGAATATCTTAAGCAATTTATTGAGAAAAAATTTTCCGATGCAGATGATGTTGGCACTGAGGAAAACGAAGTTGATCCCATGGATCTCATTGATCCTGTTGATATACTCTCAAAAATGCCTAAAGATTTCTACGAGAAAATTGAAGAGAAAAAATGGACTCTACGCAAAGAGTCGCTGGAATCTCTAGAAAAGCTGTTAACTGATAATCCAAAATTAGAGGGCGGTGAATACGGTGTGCTGGTAAACACACTTAAAAAAATAATAACAAAGGATTCCAACGTTGTTTTGGTTGCCATGGCCGGAAAATGTTTAGCCATGCTGGCGAAGGGTCTAGGCAAGCGTTTTTCAACATATGCAACGGTTCGTAGATAAACTCTCTTACAAAATCTTTTCTAAATTATTTATATTTTCAGGCCTGTATTCCTGCGCTTCTTGAAAAATTCAAGGAAAAGAAATCAAATGTTGTAGTCGCACTGCGCGAAGCCATTGATTCTATTTATGAATCCACCACATTAGAAGCTCAGCAAGAGTACATTGTTGAGGCGATGGCTAATAAGAACCCAAGTGTAAAATCAGAAACTGCTTTGTTCCTGGCTCGCTCGCTGACGCGCACGCAACCAACTGCACTTAACAAAAAGTTAATAAAGCTGCTGACTACAACGCTAGTTAAAACCCTTAACGAATCCGATCCAACTGTGCGTGACAGCTCAGCCGAAGCCTTGGGCACATTAATGAAATTAATGAGTGAAAAAGCAGTTGCACCGCTACTCGCAGATATAGATCCTCTCAAAATGGGCAAGATTAAAGAAAGCCATGACAAGGCGGAAATTAAAGTGAAAATAACAGCTCCTAAAAGAGAAACACGACCAGCGACAGCACCATCAACAAAAGCTGCAGTTGTGAAATCAAGTAGTGGCGGCACTCTGGAACCAAAACCAGTCTCAAGACCGGCATCAACAGGTGTTCGCAAGGTAAATAAAAAACCAGCAGCGACCAGTGGAAATGGACCTATAAACGCAGTAGCAAAGCTATCTGCACAATTATCTATCAAAGCGCTAGCCACTGAAAAAGAAATGTCGCCTGATGAGGTACAGTCCAAGGCTGAAGAAATTATACCACACGAAATATTAAATGGTCTTGTTGATTCAAACTGGAAAAATCGATTGGTTGCAGTAGAAAATCTCCTTTCTCAAATTAATAGTTTTGATGCTCAACAGCCGGGAATCTCTCAGATACTCGTTCGTACAATAAGCGATCGCAAACCAGGTTTAAAAGAGACAAATTTCCAAGTCCTTAAATTTAAATTGGAAATCATACGGAGTATAGCAGAGAAGTATAATGATTCATTATCTACAGTTACAGTCGATCATGTGGTAAACGAAATAACCGAAAAGCTAGCCGATGCCAAGAATAGTAGCACGGCAGCTGAAGTCCTCAGCACATTTTCGGAGGCCATTAAGCTTGAGTATGTTGTTGGCAAGGTGCTTAACTTTGCTTTTGAACAGAAATCTCCAAAAGTTCAATCTGAGGCTCTCAACTGGGTAAACAAGTCCATAACAGAGTTTGGCTTTACTCTGCAGCCCAAATTACTTATTGAGGATGTACGGAAGGGCGTACAGAGCACCAACCCAATGGTGCGTAGTGCAGCCATCTCACTAGTTGGAAAAATGGCTATGTTTATGGGAAACTCGCTTATGATGCTTTTTGAAAATGAGAAACCTGCTATCAAATCTCAAATTCAAGTTGAGTTTGACAAGAATGTTGGCGAAAGGCCACCCAAAGCCGTAAGAGGCTTACAAAGGTGTAGCAATCCCGCAACAGAAGACGGTGATGAGGCTTTAGCAGCGCCTGATGAGCCCATAAACTTGGCAGATTTATTACCTCGTATTGACATTGCGCCACAAATCAGTGAATCTTTACTCAAAGAAATGGCCGACAAGGACTGGAAAGCACGAATAGAGGGCTTAAACAAACTTCAGGCTATCATTACTGAGGCTAAGATAATTAAGCCAACTATTGGTGATCTAGCACCTGCCCTGGCACTTCGTTTAGTTGATTCAAATGCCAAGATAGCACAGACTGCACTTTCTATCTGCGAGCAGCTGTCGCACGCGATGGGCCCAGGTTGTAGGACACATGTACGTGCTCTCTTTCCTGGCTTCCTTCACGCTTTAGGGGACAACAAAAGCTTTGTACGCGCCGCTGCACTACAGTGCATCAACAGCTTTGGAGAAAAAGGTGGCTATAAGGAATTCTTTGAAAGTGAAATGATTGCCGATGCTTTGAAATCAGGGTCACCGGCCCTAAAATCGGAACTTTGGAGTTGGCTGGCTGAAAAGCTGCCGTCTATGCCAAGCAAGACCATACCGAAGGAGGAACTGACTTCCTTGATACCCCACTTATACTCACACATCTGCGATCGTAATGCCGACGTGCGTAAGAATGCCAATGAAGCAGTACTTGGAATTATGATGCATATGGGTTACGATGTAATGATACGGGCTTTGGACAAGCAAAAACCTGCTTCTAAAAAAGATATCCAAGCTGCCCTTGATAAGGCTAGACCTAACTTACCCGTAAAACCTTTACCCAAAAGTAAACAACAGGCACCCATTCCTGATGAACCTAAAAAAGTTATGCGGGGTGGTGCTGCAGCACAGAAGACGGCAACTATTAAAACATGCAATCCCGGCGACAAAATGTCTGCACCATCGCGTAAAAAAGAGGAAGACATAGACACCTCTCCTTTACTAGCTGTAAACAATGCCAAGAATCAACGCCTAATTGATGAACAGAAAATGCGTGTGCTCAAGTGGACTTTCACAACGCCACGAGAAGAGTTCACTGACTTGTTGCGCGAACAGATGACCACGGCCAATGTCAATAAAGCGCTAATGGCCAACATGTTTCATGATGACTTTAGGTAAGTTATTTAATAATCGCTAGGAAGTTTTATGATGCGTTTGATATTCCAAGATCACTAGAATTTTTAAATATAAATCGTTGAAACGTCGTTACATAATTTCGTTCTAAAAAAAAATTGATTTTTAGCACTGGTCACATCATATCTAATTTAAAGAAGACTACATTGTGATTAGCATCCTCATTAAAGTGATTAAAACAAAAAGGATTCAAAGCTTAAAGCAAAAATTAACATTTTTGTATGTAAGATAGAAATTCGTTTTGAGTGCATGCTATTTTTTGAGTTGGTATAGAAACAAATTTTTAAATATTTATCAATATCTATTATATTTAATTGGAAATTGCAAATCGACAAAAACACTTTTTCTCCAGAGATGAGACTTGTATTTTATGTTAGGACAATGTTTAAGCATTCAAAATCTGTTTTTTTTTTATGGCTATTTTAGTGAAAAAGGACATTTTTCAAAAAACGTTTGCACATGTGATACAATCCGTAACTAAAGCCTTGACAAATATAACGAATGTATTAAAAAAACATATTTAATGTCTCATATGTAGATAACACTAGTTTACACCAAAAATGAACTTTCGTAGGAAAGTTTTTTTAGGAGAAGCATCGTTTTCGAGACACTTGCGAAAATCATGTTTTTGGGCCTCTTCTTTAGTTTTTTTGTTTTAGTTTATCGTGAATAAATTTTTGCAGAAATCAAATGAAAGGCAAACTATTGGTTTGAACTTGTACGATTGTGTGCAGACTTAAAATCATATAGCACGCATATTTGAAACTTATATTTAAATATTTTTGCCTTGTTCTTTATTTTTTGTGTTAAATTGTTTGTTGCAGATATCATTTGAAAGTTATTGAGCAGCTAAGTGAAGATTTAGTAAACAACAGTAAAGCGCTTACTTGCAATTTGGACTTAATACTTAAATGGCTTACTCTGCGATTTTATGATACCAATCCTTCTGTACTTATTAAGGGTCTCGAGTATCTGGTGCAGGTTTTCCAAATGCTTGTTGAAATTGAATATATGCTAGCGGAAAATGAAGGAAGCAGCTTTGTACCTCACCTGCTGCTTAAGGTAAGCAACAAATATTATAACAAATTTAAAAATAAGAGACAAATGAACTTTTAACAGATTGGCGACCCCAAAGATGCAGTCCGCAACGGAGTGCGTCGGGTTTTGCGTCAGATAATGCTTGTTTATCCGTTTACCAAGGTATTTTCATATGTTATGGAAGGACTCAAATCGAAAAATGCGCGGCAACGCACAGAGTGCTTGGATGAATTATCTTATCTTATTGAATCCTATGGGCTTGGCATTTGCCAACCCTCTCAGAATGTGGCTCTTAAAGAGATTGCGCGTCATATTTCGGATCGCGATAATTCTGTACGTAATTCTGCTTTAAATTGCATTGTGCAGGCTTATTTTTTAGCCGGTGACAAAGTCTACAAGCTGATTGGTCAATTAAGTGAGAAGGATTTATCCATGCTGGATGAGCGCATAAAACGTGCAAAAAAAACAAAAAAACCCAATGCAGCACCGATAGAGACAATTACAAAACCTGTGCATCAGGATAGCATTGAAATTGAAGATGGAGTAGGCAATGGATGCGACGAGCTTGTTTTACCTGATGAAGAGAGGTTAGTACGCCTATAAATATTAACAATTTTTTAATTAAGGTAACTATGCTAACTATTATTAATCGGTTGATGTTGAATCGTCCAAAGCAGGCACCGTTGTTATTCAATTTTTTATATATTATAGTGTGGGAGTAAACCAGGGCCTATGTGTCTTACACTAAACGTATGCATGTGTGCGTGGTTTCGGTTGTGTCCTGCTTACAGTGTATGATATCCATATGAGGTTAAGATCATGGAAGCTTTAGGAATGAGAATTTCCACACCTTTGAACTTTTCTGTGAGGTTGTAAATGCTGCTGTGGCAAACCAGTCATATTCTATTAGTTTTTCAAAATTTATTTGGATAATTTTGGATTCAATTTAATTAAGAAACTAATAAATTAAATTTAAATCAATTCATTTATATTTCTATTGTAGTTTTTATACCCTGCATCATATTGTACAAAGGGTATCTATTAAGTTTGTGCAAGCCAAAAATGTATGTAACATACAGAAGGAGACGTCGGAGACCCCCAAAGTTACCTTAAATATAAGGAGGGTGACTAGAGAAGTTAATATACTCATATCCGTCTGTATGCAGAATACATATCTTTTTATACAAAGAGGGACAAGTTTTATTAATAATTTATATCGGGCTTGTATTATATAGCTGCCATGAATGCTTTTCAGAGGACCTCGAAAAAAAAAATAACCAAACGTTTAAGATGGATAATTTGTTTGTTTGATCAAAATCGGTGGACTATATCATAACGCTACCATAGTAAAGTACGGTTAAAAACGTTTTTATTTCAAAAGTCGTCTTTTTGTTGTTTGCTTATGAAGATGATATGTCTTTTGATTTTTATACTAAGCAATATATCGGATTTAATAACAATTGGTGGTACAGGGTATTTATTAATTGTTAATTAATTATCACTTTAATTTGTTTAGCCCGTACGAACTGGCACAATCCTCGCAGGTAATGCAACTTCAACAACAGGTAGCTCTTCTACAACAGCAATCTCAACAGGTTAGACCAAGCGGACCATTCGGTCTAGATCCAAATGTAATAGCTGAAATCGAAAAGGACTGGGTGCGTGTTGATCAAATCGAACAGAAAGAGCTGCCAAGTGTTGACGTATCCTTACTTTACGAACCGATTAAAATTATACCTACCCGTGGTGGCGTACAATATCCACAAGAGAAATTTGATCGCTTGATTTCCACACAGCGGTACATTCAGCAAAATTTAACACCACCTTCAGCTAGTAAAACTATGCAAGGAGGCGTGTCTCCCTATCATAGTCCTTTAAGGTTGCTTAACCAACAGCAGTTCATGTCAGCGCCCATACCTAGTGCGACAAAGTGAGCTTTTTAAAAATTTACTCTAGTCTGATTAAATATTAATTATGAATTTTCAGTTTGGCGGATGTGCTGCCTAAACATGATCCTCAACTAATTAAGATCATTAACGGAGTGAGCAGTTCTGATACTCTAAAGGCCCGTGCAGCTATTAACGAGCTCTCTGATATAATTGAGACTCCGGAAAAGCAGGCTGTTCTACGCGACTATGAAGAAATTTTTATACAAAATGTTTTAAACCAGTTAAAGGTGGGTGCTGCTGTGGTTAGGGTTGAATTATAGACGCAACAGCAATTTATTATTATCTTACAGAATCTCTCTCAAATTCCAATATCAGAAGCTCTGGTTGTATATCAGCCTTTACTCTCTATATTATACACATTTTTCCATGCCAAGACTTTGGGAAAAACGCTGAGCGTTTCCTGTATAAAAAATCTTATGTCAACGTTGTTGCATCTAATGGCAGATCAAAAACTAACTAGTGGTGATGATAGTCAATACAACAAGGTTATTAATGGAATTTGCCTTAAAGTGTTGGACAAGGTCAATTTTACCAATTTAAACTGGTAAGTTTGTAACAACAAATTATTGGGATACCGAATTCAAAACGCTATTTGTTTGCAGCGCACTTATACGTCTACTGCGTGAAACGTGTCCTGTAGCTGGACTACCCAAGTTCACAGATCTGTTAATGAAGTGCATCTGGCGTAATGTTAAAATGTTTCCAGAGCGCTCTAATGAGCTTAACTATGATGCTGTGATCTTAGAGGTGCATGAGTTTATGATTGAATTGCCTAGCACCTGGTGGCAAAATCGTCCGTCGGACACTCCGCTACGCACTGTGAAAACTATAATACATAATATGGCCAAGGTTAAAGGAAATGCAATCCTTCAACATTTGAGCCAAATACCAACACACTCGGAGCTACACACCTATTTAATACGAATATTAAAGGTATGTATCAAAGACACATTCCTTCTGGTCGACTGATGTTTTTTTAAAAACAGGATACAAATTTCTTAATAAAAATCAAAATCTGAGTAATTATAAATGAATAAATTTTTATTTTCATTTTGACTAGTTAGATAAGACGAAATGAAGAAAAAAATTGATTTTATATTTGGCCCCAAGTAGGCCTATTTCGGCATCACACCACAAAAAATTATATTTTTCAAAAACATGGCCTAATACACCATTTGCATCATTAGTTTTTTAAAACCCCTGCAAAGCAAATCATTGTTTCTTATCGGGCAGAATTTTTTTCTAATAATTTTTTATTTTATTTTAATTTTTAAATAGAATTTCCAAAAGGACGGCATAGTTGGGTGTATTGGAACCTCGCCACAGCGACAATTAGTGTCTAAGGAAATTACTTCAAAACGCATTTCACATCACGATGCAGTGTCACAAATTTTTAAATTGATTTCTGATAAGGACACTAAACAACAGGGTCTTCAACAATTGTTCGATTTTAAGGTACTCTTGGCAAATCCAACCGAACGTCTATGGATTTACTAACGAATTATTCATTTTAGAAACAAAATCCGGATATTGATTTAAGCTCATTTTTGCACGGTGCCAGTGCCACTTTTCATAGGTATATAGAAGAAGGTTTGGCCGAAATTGAGCGCAGTCAAAACTCGGGCACTATTCAAACTCGTGGCAATCGATCAAGTATGTTTAGCCGGTTTTAAAACTTAAACGTTTGTGATTTATTAACAATTAAAAATATGTAGTTGGTTCACGTTCTTACCTAACAGATGCTAACTATCAAAATACTGAGCATGATGTAGATCCAGAATATTGGCTGGATCGTTTACAGTATCTGACTGGTGGTGGATGTGGCGGAGTAAACAAAGTGTCCTCTCACCATAGCGCAGACGGCGGTATATTGGACAATAAGGTTGCAGATGAGAATCTTAGTATTAACTCGATGAATTCACAAAAGGCGTCGCTAATACGGCGTGATGTAAGTCGAAAAAGCGTTATATATGTACTCTATACTCTACTTTAGTATTTTTTTGTACTCTTCTACAGAAACCCGAATTATCACCCAATCGGTTGCAGCACATACAGGCAAAGTTGGCCCAAATTAAGAAGGAAAACCATGCCTAAACAAATTCTTTGAACTTATATTATCTGTTTGCAAAATGTTTAGTAAACTGCGTTAGTAATGAGTATTAAAAACTGCTTTCCTTTAGAGTGATTGCGTAAAATACATAACCACATATTTAAATTATGTTCTTAATCTTGCTATAATCACGTATACTATTGTAATATCTAATAACAAGTTTTGCAATAGCACTCAGCAAAATCATCATTGTCAATCATTACATATTATTATTAAACACAAGAATATTATATATAATTACTTAGTTGTTTTTGTTGTAAGGCCTTTTTTTTGCGGACTTAACAAAATAATAATGCTACTATCGTTTTTTATTTTTCAATCATAACACGTTAAACGTTATTGGAAAAATTATAATAGATATAAAGATAATATTGTTGCTACTAATAATCCACTCCAGTACTTTGGATAATACTTAAACTGCTTATAATCGTTTAAAGTAAAAGAACGCTTGACAACTTTTTGCACTTTTGATCATTTTGTTTTGTTTCTAATTTTTCGATTCAATTGGGTTTTTGTATCATTATCACACTATTTACGCAAAAATAAATGTTATAGTATATTCAAAATTAAGTAAAGAACTATGTTTAATTAACATCAGTGGTTTCTGTATCCTCATAAATGTCTTCACCATCGCAATTTTTAAGTTTTCCTCCATAGCGTGACGATATGGTTGCCACGCGTATTGCAGCCTTAAAGCCGACTCGAGCCTTCATTTTTGCTAGTTTGGATTTCCAATTTTCATCACGCGATGGCAATGCATTCAAATATTCTATCATTTCCTCTTTTTTTGAATCCACTATAGCCAAAACTGACAAGCAACCATCCACCGTTCCCAAAACTATGGCACGACCATCTTTGCTACTCTTTATTGCAGTTAGTTCCGCTTGCAGGCGATAATTGGCTATCATTTCTGTATCCGCAGTCCGAAAAATTCGTATAGTCTTGCGACCACTATGATAGTATGCCACGTATTCATCATTTTCGGTAAATATGCAGATTACAGAAAACACTCCTTCGGCTATTTTTGGAATATATACTTTGACAGTCGATCCTTTGCGAAGTTCAAGCATTTCCAAGCCGCCCCTATGTTAAAAAGTGTTTTTATTAAATTTATTTGGGGAAAGTATTTGATGCACATACCTAGTTGGTGCATATAGCCCACATTTTCCATCCCGAGTAATGCTGCCTCCCCATTTAGCTATGGAGCGCACATGTTTTTTTGTTTTAATATCTATTATGCTGCCTTTTTCACTGCTAATCACAGCCACTTGATTTGCCTTATGAGGCATGGGAACCAACGAAAAAACTTCCTGAAATCTTAATGGTTACATAAACATATAAACAGAAACGAAAAATATTACCTTAATGGCACCGCAACCCCTAAGAAGTATTTTTGAAACAAATGAACCATTCGCTGCATTATAAACGGCTAGACAATCTTTATTTGATTTATCCACAGAGCAGGCTATGATATATGAATTATCCGCAGATATGACAGACTTTCGAAAAGTTCCAGTAATAATTCGTATAAAATACTCGAAGCGGAAAAGAATTGTGCCCTCTGAAAATTTATCAGTTTAGTAAAATTAAAATAAACAAGTCATAAGCAGTACAGTAGACCCTTAGGGTAAGAAACATATTGAAACTTGAGTAGTTTTGCTGTTGTCTGACAAAATTTCAATTTGTTTACTACTTCAGCAGGTTACTTATTATATTTATAAGCTTGTAATATTGTTCAATATTAAAATATAAAAATGAACTTCCTTCATGGTTCTATACATCTGGTTTTCGGAAGATAGGATTTGAATATTTAATTTTAATAATTTTTACAAAAGCAAGAATTCCGAATTTAAAATTTTAGTATTTTTGCTCTTATAGTCTCCAAGATTCAGAAATTATCGCACCTGAATTTTATTATAGAATAATAAATAAAACTAAAAAAAATTAAAAAATAAAATACAGACGGGACGTTACAACTTGAGAACATCCTGTAATCATATTTAATTCCTTAATTTTTATCCAACAAGTCTCTTGAAATAATTATGAATCTTGTTGAGTAACTTTATCTTTAAAAGGAAAAAACTTTAAATATTTTCTTGGGTCTACTGTTTGTTTTACCAACCAGGCACAGAGCGCACTGTTGTGATGGCACTTAATCGATTTTCTTCTCCAGTAGCTACGGTTTCCCTTTGATTATAATTAGGCACCGAAACGGTGAGCACCTTGTAGCCGTAATCCATGAGGGTGATTTGTTGAATGCCAGGCTGATCGGCACGGTAAACAACTTGCTCTGATACGCGATTCCATATTAGAAACTTGCCGGTTTCCGATGAAATAATGTAGCGCCCATCTGGTGTAATCTCCGCATGTGTAACTATTGCACCTAATGGGCTGTCAGCCAATTTGGCCAGTAGACGGCCTGATCGGGTTTCCCAAACGCCCACGCAATTGCGCGTTACGGTGACAGCCATGTTCACTTCGGAGAGACTGATGTCATCAATTTGCAGCTCATGACGGTCAATAACATGTACTTTTTCGAATATGTTGTTGATGTTCCATACTTTTACTGAACGATCAATGGATGAGGTAACCACATTGTTCCAGTTACCAATTGTCAAAGCCTCGAGCTGTATTATGCGTCCGAAATGCGCATCCAATACCTTGGCCAATTGACACGTTATCAAACACCAAACGTATAAATTTTTTCGTACTCCAGCTACGGCATAGTCCAGGTTTGAGCTTACCATAATTGAATTAGATTGCATAATTCTGGTTGTTATGTTGCGCACACCATGTGGCAAAGCTAAGTACAAAGCACCTTCTTTTAGACGTTGTCCTTCTTTGGTGTTATCTTTCTCGCCAAAGTCCCATATAACAAAACCTTTACCAGTAGTGCCCAACAGCATTCGGTCATGTTGATCTAAGCGCAATTGAAGCAATATTTCCTTGTCATCATTCTCATAACGTGGCAATTTTTGAACAAAGGACCATTGTATACCACCATTTGTAGCGTCCTTCACAAAGTTAAAGACAGAAACCTCAAAGTTTTCCTCATTGGTACAACCGTAAACCGTAGTTCGATTTTTGTTCATGGCTAGGGCACTAACAAATTTTTGTGAGTTCGAATAGCTGCCAGTAAGGCAGGAATCCAATCTTAGTCGTAAATCATTTATGGACGCCGACCAAAAAATGACATTGTAGTCAGTAGGGCTTAGAAACTCCATAGCTAAATAACATCGATTAAATTAGTAAGAATTCTTAACACTATTACAAAACTTACTCAATATCTCCCAACTGGCATTATTCCCGGGAACTTCTGCAAATTGAAAAAGTAATATAGATTAAGAATAGGTAGAATGCTATTTACTTATTAATAACGGAACACTTTTTTAAATAAAATCTTTAAAAATCTTAATTTTTATAAACAAAACCAAAAAAAATAGTCACGTTTGTTTATGCGCATACATTTTTGGGACATTTGTTACAAAATGAGGAATTTTTGTTAGAAAAAGTGTTCTTTTTTTTAAATTTTTATGTTTCAAACGATGTTTCATATTTTACAAGAATCTATTGATCCCCTGGGTGTCAATTTTCTACAGCTGTGTAGTAATATATATTTTAAACCTTTCAACCAAAGGGATGTTACTCCGGTGACTCGAGCGGAGATATAAAAATTTCCATTTCTTAGTAGACCAAAATGTGAAGAAGCGTTTTAATACAAAATCTTGATTCAGCAAGTACACGATGCTATGTTTAAAATGCTAAAAGCACCTCACTTAAATACGAAATCTCGGTTTCAGACTAACAACAGGATCCCAAATCATCCTTGAAACTTTTCGTTTAATGTATATGAGTTACGCATATAAAAAACTTAAGATATAAAAATAATTCGTTATTTTTAGGTAAATGGGTTGCTACTTACCCTTTATATCCACAATATTACCGCGCATGTCGAATTGAGCCCAACGCAGTTTACAAGTAATAAATAAACTGAAAATATATTCTAAATTGAGAAATTGAAACTAATTTTAATTATGCTTCGATACGAACTTTTGATTTAGCAAATGTAGACCGCTGACTGGTCCATCACATTGCTCGAAAGGACTGTTAATTACCACAAACTCACTGGAAAGCATGTTCAACAGGACCGTCTGATTATTATTTGAATATGCAGCGGCCCATTTGTTGTCAGGACTGAGCACCAGTTGTTGCATTATGCCCTCAATTCCTGGATTAACATCACGCGTTAAGTCCGATGTTGACAAATCAAACGTTATAAAATGTGTAGATATTGAGACCATGTAACGCATATCGCTAGTCAAACAAAATGCAAAAACGGCAAACTGATGACCCTCAAGGGAGTACTGGAAATGAGCAACTATTCAATTATTTCCTAAAATATATTTGGTATAACTCCTAGAACAACCTTAAGCGGACCTCCGGGTGTGTGCAAACAATGATTTACAGGAATTAAAGCGCAATCCTTAGGTCCACTGCGGTCACAGGCCCGTAGCAACATTTTAATATTCGGGTTACCACCAATTTCTGGCAACAGACGTCCAATTAGTTGAGGTGCCAACATGTTGGGATATATGGCCAAAATTGCTCCTCCCAAACGTAAAGCATCAGCCACTAGCATGAGCTCACGTTTTGACTCCTTGTCCTCAGTGTTGGATGATGCATCCTCAAAATCAGCGAGTACTGCTTGTAAAGGGCAACTTGAAAGCTTCGCATGTAACCAGTCATAATTAAAGAGCACATGTTCAAAGAGATCTTTAAATCGACGCGAACGGACGAAGTGAAAGGGTAACTCGCCAAACTATAAACAAAATGTAATATATTACTATATTCATATACAAGAATCGACTATGTGTTCGTTACACATGTACGAACTAAAACGAAATTGGTATTTCCCATATACCTTTCGCAGATTGTAACGTCGGGATAGACCATCTTTGCTAGTAAACACCAGAGGCTGTATTGGCACCTTTCGGTCGGCCGAACCTTCTTTCTCAGCTAATCCAAATCTGTGCCGCTATAAAATCATATAAAAGGTTATGGTAAGAATATTGTTGCTACCATTTCATTAAGGCTCCCATAGGAACGATCGATCAAAATAATATATGGTTAAAAACTCGCGAGTTTTTGGTGGTTTATGAAGGTGTTGTAAAGTGGCATCAAATGTCTTTTGGTGTTTTTAGGCAATATTGCAAGTTAGCGGTACAGGGTATCCCAAAGTTGTCCGCTCCCGACGTTAGCTTACGCCATGTTTGTCTTTTAGAAAAAATGCATTTATCGGATTAGAGCCACATGAATTAGCTTACCAAAAATTCTAATTAAGATTCATGTAACCACAACGTTTAAAATATTAAAGGGTGCGGCTAAAATCACGAAAATACATTGCACAAATCTAGTACTATCTTTGTACCTATAGCTACAGGATATAAAATCTGGAAGTGAACCCTATCGAAAACGTCTGAAATTACAAAAAAAAAAAATTGAAGTTATGATGAAACCCGATACGTATCGTAAGATACTATCGGCGTTTTTAGGGAAGGGGTCGCTGCCGCATAGACTCTCTAGTATATGTGAAAATATTATAATATTCTGGGATAGGGCAATAAAACTCGCAAACCGTGAGTATTTTGATTTTGTACGCTTCTTCGAGTCGACCGATACACACTGTGTGTACTTAGACTTTCAAATTCAAAGACTCAGAAATAATGTGTTTTGTCCCTAGTCCCACCCGTCAAGAGAAAATAGAGAAAGAATGTTGGAAGAAAGTGAAGAGACCCTTTAGAGTGTGGAGGTTTGAGTAATGGGAAAATGTGCCAAATGAGTATTTTGTATAATTTATTTCATGAGTACGAGTAACAATGTAAGTGGGCTCTGCGGTTATTGTTGATTAGAGGAATTGGCATCTGCTGGCTTGGAGGATATTCAAAGTGGTTGGATATTTTATGTTTTTGGTGCTTTTATTATTACTTTTGTGCTGCTTGCCAGTTTTGCTTGCTTGAAGGATTTTTCTTTTCGCGGCTTTGATGAGTTGCCGACTTCATCATCCGTGTAAGATTAGCCTCATTGAATAAGCATTTCTTTTTTCCTCAGATTTTAAGCACTTTGTTAGTTGTTTTATGAATATCTTAATATAGGTTACCTATATATATATTTATAGTTTGAAGGCGGATGTTCTTTGGTGAAGTCGTGTAGGTGTAACGAGAACACTGCTTATTTGGTGTGGCCTTTAAGAGTGTGACTGAAGTTATGGCAGTACATTTTGACTTAATACCGAGAACTTCTTACAGATCCAGAAAAGTGATAAAGAATTAACGTGAGAAATATTACCCCAAAGGCCTTGCCGTCGACAATTTTGGTAAATTGGAAGAGGAATTAGATCCTTCATTATTTCTTGCTCGGGTATGTTGATGTTTTGTTACGTAGCAGCAATGATTTGGGGTTAGGGAGTTGGACAACTGCTATGCCAAGGAATGAACCAATCGATTTTGGTCGAGCAGACCTAATCGACCATATGTTTGATAGTCACTTTGTAACACTTGTTAAGACTATATCATATAGTCCCAATAAGACCCATCGGTCACAACAACGAGTTTGGTGTTTGTTTAAGAAGATATCTTTACCAAATTTGGTACTTGGAAGGTGTTATGAATTCTCCGGAACTGTACCCAAATCGATCAAAATCGGTTGACTATATCATGTAGCCCCCATAGGATTCGGCCTTCTTGAATCAATTTAGATCATCCACAACATAATATTCCCTGTACATTTTTTTATTTCTTTAATGTTTATTCCATTGCATAAATGAATGCTATAGTCGATTGACCTGACTTTAAAATGCCCTGCATTCTCAGATTCCCATTACACAGAAGAAAGAATGCTTTTAAAATTCTCTAACCCTCATAATGACATTAAATTGACAATTTCATTCTCATTAACTTCAGTTTTAACTGTTATGCCTTGAGAGGCACAATGCTTACGCAAGCAAATTGATGTATTGTTCTAATATTGATCAATTTAAATTTCATTTAATTGATAAACATGTATTTACACTTCAGACTTCTGTTAAAGTTCCTCATTTCGGACCAAGCTATTACTGTGTAGGTCTCCGTACACTTTCTCCGGCATAATATTAATGATGAAAAGAAACATAATTCCTATGAATCACAATTTAAGTTCATATCCAGAGGTATGTGTCCCTCACCTAGAGCAATAACTAGACTTTGATTATCTCAATTTTCACTGAGTTCTCTCTTCCATGCATAGTGTTCTTTACTCCCGCTCTCGGACTGTGACTCTACTTCAGGTATTATCATTATAAGCAATTTGGGCGCTAACGTACAACACTGCCTTACCCGGCTTACAACTTCAATATGCTCAAACAGTTTACCGTTAAGTAGAATTCGGCATTTTGCTCCGTCGTAGCTTCACAGGATTAGTGATATTAATTTATTCGTCTGCGCTTGAGGGCGGCTCAAGATCATTCTCAGATCATCTTTCTTTGGTAGCTTCAATACCTTCTCCCAGTCAACCAGGCAACTCGTATTACTGGTTTAAAAATCCCGACTTTAAGAGTCGGATGGCATTTAAGAAGTTCAGCTGGTATTCCGCCTCAGGTGGGCTTGTATTCTTCTATGATTTTACATTCTGAATTTGTGGAAACATTGTTGAGCACGGATGCAAAGTGCAATCTCCAACGCCGGAGCTGTTCCTCAGTAGTCACCAAGTATCGACCGTCTAAGTCTTTTACAGGACGATCTACAGTGAAGCCGCTGATAACTATCTCCCGAGTAGTTTTATATATTGTTTTATTTTATTTTATATTGTTGTGCCGCTGCTACGGCTTGCCGTGCCAAGTCCTTGATTCGTTTCTTCTTGTCGCGCCGTACTCTCCGCTTCACCTCTCGTTGCTTCATTTTCTACTGATTCTGCAAATCAAACCAATGTTCAGTCGTTCGATTTGCATCGAATTTCTGCTTGATGTTGACTCGTTGACCCACGTTGTTCCACGATCCAATCACTTCCCCGCCTGTTTCCCGGTACAAAATGCATTTCCACGGTCTCACGAAATTGGTAATGGGTTGCCGATATTGTTAGCCGTTCGAGCAACAGTTTTGGCTGTTTGCTGCCGACATGAGGTGATGGCTATATCCGTTCCCTATATCGGCTCTTCGCAATCGTTGTTGTGGAAATTTGTACATACCACTACTAAAATGCCGATACCATATCACCGAAATCTTGCGTTCTAATTGATTTGTATTCGGTCATCCATAAGCGTTTTTACGTTCCAGAAGCATATCGTTATCCTTATGATTTATCCTTAACAATTTACATTGTTGTTTCCAAATAAAGCTTAAAAAATGAAATACATAGCTAGATGGCGCTAATTATTTCGATTTTTTACTATTTACTGATTTGTTTATGATTAAAATGAAAATTGGTGTTGCATACTTTCAAGTCTAATACTATTTGCGACACTATTGTCGTTCTTTAAAATCGGAATCTTTAGTAAACCACAGCCTTCCTCCAGTTGAATTGATTTGTTTGGAGTTTTTGTCTCAAGGTAACCATCTAAGACCTCTCTTTGTTCTCTTATTTATAAATGATTGATATTAGTTAAATCCTCTGTGTCCTACTCTGATAATGATAACCATGGTTATCATTACTAAGTCCACTTAGTTCTTAGGCATGATTTTGTTAGTATGCATGCAATCTTGGGGTAAAGTAAGCCAACCCTTTTCCACAAGAGGAATTGTAAAATGATATTTTATCGTTTAGTTCCTAATGGGCTCAATTTACTCTACAGCCTTTTTTACTTTGGAAAACATTCCGAGTGTTTTAGATCTTGGCGTTTTGTTTAATCATAAGCTTCAATGTTATAGCCATATTTGCGACATTATAAATAAAAGAGCCAATTGTACAATAACTAGTATATTTGTTTAGAGGCTCTACTTTCTCAAAAACATTTGTTTCCAAAAACCAGGCTATATCCAAAATAACTTTGACTATTTTGGCACTTATTAGCAATTTATGTCTTTAATAGTACACATTTGTGACTGTTGTAGTTTTGTTTTGTCATTTATTTTTATAGGCGTGGCAGACCCCAAGTCCGAAAATACCAAAATGCTTATCATAACCTAAATTTTAAGACTATAAGAGCTTAAGACATGAATCTTTACCAGATGGTGTGCATATTTTTTGATAAAATGTGTTCAATCTTGTCAATATTTTTCCCCATTCACCCGTAGAAGAGTTTCGAGGTTTTTAGCTACGCCATTTAATATTTTCATCTAAAACTTTACAGAGAGATGTGTTGTGGTTCCATGTGTGTCAAAAATGGACACAATTGGACAAATACAAAAAATGTTTTAGTAGAAAATTTACAAATTTCACCTCCCTTTCCAATAAACAACCGCGATCGATTTAGCGTGTTTTCTCCCACAGCCATCAACATATTCTCTTGAAACTTACCCCGTACACTTTAACTAGCTTCTTTGATTCAACTTTCATTTCTTATCAAAATCGGTAAAATTTTACGGAACTTGTAGGTGTAAATATCGTGTTACACCAAAGAAAAAGAAAAGTTCTGAAAAACACTACGCAGAAATAAAATTGTTTTCGAGAAAAAAGGTATTACACTGTCGGGCGTTGCCTCGACTGTATCAAAATTGTATTTTTTTCTGGTTTGCGCCCTGGCTGGCCATACACCGCGAAGATGCCTGAAACGTCTCCACCAATGGGAACACAGAAGTCATAATTTAATCTGAATTGTTATAATAGCTACCTATATATTATAAGGCGATGATTAAAGATGTATAAATCTCGCTGTCCTGGGCTCTCTCAGATTAAATGCACTTGAGTATTTAGTAGTTTGTATCAAATCATTTTGTAAATTTTGCGTTTGTAAATATTTTGCATATCTGTACTATACTATATATCTAAAATCAGACATGTAGTGTCTGAAAGGACTTTATAATAAAGTTTTCAAGTATTTAGTAGTACCAAAACCCCTTAAGCTCCAATCAAAGGGTAACTGCTGACAAATTTTCTTATTAGGATCAGTCCAATGTTGGAGACTGCCGCTGATCCATATAAGTTCAACGGTGGGTGCATACTATGTATATGAAACTTTTTTAGAAAATATATCTGTATTACTTTTATGTTGAACATACCTGTATTTCGGTAAACTTAAATGGCTTGGGTATGCCACCGCCCCAAATGCCGAGATAGTAATCGGCAATCATAGAATGAAAATATATAGCCATGTTCATATTCTTGAAATAACGTTCTTTAGCAGTGTCCCGGAATTGTCGATGGTACCAATTCATAACGTTAACACCATCAGCTTCACGCTCGCTTAAATAATTGGGCAAATCATTGCGAATACGTGTCCATAATAGAGGTGGTATGCGACGCACTGGTGGCTGCAATGATGCAATTGCTCAATAAAGTCATACAGTAATTGTTTTAAGAATGTACACTAGGGCCGAGGCCGCTGGTAAGGCAAATTTTTTTAAACTGGTGATTCTAATGACGCTACTGCATAAAAAGTTTTTACCTGGCGCTATGCCTGTAAAATTTAAAGACGATCCGATTTTTTTTTTCGTTTTTGACTGTATTAATCTACAAATTATTTAAAAACTTCTTTCCATTTAACAAAATTATGGCTCAAAAAGTCTCCAATCTATATGAAAATAATTTTAAAGAAATGTAGAGTAGGCGTGACAAAAAATTTTGTAAGCTTAAAATTGATTAATTACACTAGTAAAACAAATTAGAAAAAAAATGCCTCTACTTGACAGAATATATATCTCTGGTTATACTAAACTAATTTCGATAACTTACTTCACTATAGATAATTGAATTACCTAAATTATCAGGCATGTTCTTGATTTCGAAATGTCATAACGAATGCATTCGGACAAATGGTGTTGGCGAGCCAAACTTTTTAAAACGAGTCGACTCTTGTCGGAATCAAAAATCTAGAACATGCCTGAATGATTTAAAGAAGTGTACATTTGAACGCAAATTGTTTATTTGCTTTGTATTAAAATCCTTAAAATACTTTTTAGAAATATTTTCACATACCATGTGATATTGATACACATCATCAAGCACCTTATCATCTAATGAAATAAGATCTTCCAGCTCGCTTTCCGATAAACCTGACTTCGATGCAGTAATATAGGCCAAAGCATGGAAAACCAAAATTCGACCATGTTGTTTTTCTACTCGCTCAAACAAGAGCATGATAGAATCCATAACTGTATTGGCAAGATGCGTTTCTTGGGGACGTGTGTAGCTGCGCCATCTACATATCTCCGCAAAGACAAGTTTAACAAATATAGGTAAAGAGCATTTACTGATTGCATTGGCGACCAAACGCCATTGATAATTATTGAGATCCCGACAAGCTGTCTTCATCCACATTTTAATAACGTTCATAGCTAAATCTTCCCCAAGCGCAGTCACTTCAATAAAATTTTCTTCAACATCGATCATTTTGCATAGCACATGATATTCATGTGATACAGCAGGATTTGCTGGTTCGTTCGCGCACGATATAATAATCTGTGAAAAGTCAAACAAAGATTAGTCAAGAAAAAGGATCAATGACTCAATGATAGATATTAATTGCACAAGTTTAAATTTTACATTTACACTACTCGCCACATGAATAAGACATCCTTTAGCTCTGTTTTCTATAACTCACAACATTCATAAAATGTTATCTGGAGTCTTATGCCCTTCGGATAGGCTTTCAACGAACGCATTCGACTCTCAACCCATTCAACGTCAATGTACGAGGCATTTAATCTCATCAACCATCGCGTTGAATGTCATTCAAAATTCGAAAATATTCAGTAGTTTACTCACAAATAAATAAAAACGAAAAACACATTTAATAAAGATTATTAAAAGATCCTTGTTGAGCAATGCTAAAATTTGTATATTTACAGACAAAAAAATTAAATTAAAAATTTAAAAAACCCCCGACACAAGAACTTAAGTAATTTCCCTTTAAAAAGTAAAAAATAATAAAAGAAACTTAATGTTAAAGTACCTAAGAATCTATTAATAATTCTAAAAAAAATACGTCGCGTTGGGGGACATCAAACATGTCTAGGAACAGTCGCACATAAGTCACCTTTAATACAAAAAAAAACTAAATTGAAATCACTGCATGCGTTCGGGAGTTATGATGCCACAGACAGACAGACAGACATACAGACAGACAGACAGACACGTCAAACTTATAACACCCCTCTTTTTGCGTCGGGTGTTAAAAATAATAATAATTTTTATACCCTGTACCGTATGGTACAAAGGGTATATTTAAATTGTGCAAGCCGAAAATGTATGTAACACATAGAAGGAGACGTCGGAGACACCCCAAAGTTACCTAAAATATGATCAGAGTGAATAGAGAAGTCGATATACCCACGTCCGTCTGTCCGTCCGTTTGTCTGTCCGTATGAACGCCTAGATCTCAGAGATGGTAAGAGCTAGAGTAGCCAAATTTTTACATTAGATCCCATATTAATCCATAGGAGACAAGTTTATTTTATTTTTTTGATATCGGGGCTAAATTATATATGTAGCTCCCATAAGGGTGTTTGAAACGACCTCGACAAAAAAAAAAGGTTTTGGATGGATAATTCGTTTGCTCATGAAGATATCGTCACCAAAATCCATAAATTTGTTTAAAAATACTAAAAAATTGCATTCTATTTTTTTTAAGATTGTTCCACCAAACCGATTCGATACATATTCACAAAAAAAAAATGGCGTACGAAAAGTCGGGCGCGGACGACTTTGGGATACCCTGTACCACTAGCTTGCAATAAAATCCGGTTCCTTCACAAAAAACCAAAAACAGAAGAATTTTTAGCAAAAAATTTTTTTTTGACCAATCGTTCCTATGGGAGTTATATTATATAGTCAACCGATTTCAATAAAATTTGACACAGTGCTTAAATACCTTAAAAAAGATCTGAATGCCGAATTTAGTTCAAATGTCTTTACAAACAACCTAAACACATCGAATTTTTATATAAAACGTTTTTTTGGACCGATTGGTCCTATGGGAGCTATATGATCTAGTCAACCGATTTGGATTAAATTTAGTACAGTGCTTAGGAACTATAAAAAACTCACGAATATCAAATTTGGTCCCAATATCTTAACAAACAAACGAAACACAACAAATTTTGTTAAAAAAATCGATTTTTTGGAAGATCGGACCTAGGGAGCAATATGATATAGTCAACCGATATTATTCAAATTTGGCACATTGCTTAAGTGCTCTAAAAAATTTCCAAACGCCAAATGTGGTTACGATATCTTTATTAAAAAACAAAATATAGCGAATTTTTCTTTAAAAAAGTTATTTTGGCCGATCGGTCCTATGGGAGCTATATGATATAGTCAACCGATTTCGATCAAATTTGGTATAGTGATTGGGAACTATAAAAAACTTTCGAATACCAAATTTGGTTACGATATCTTCATAAACAAACAAATTATTCATCTAAAACGCTTTTTTTTTGTCGAGGTCGTCACAAACACCCCCATGGGAGCTATATAATTTATCCCCGATATAAAAAAAATAAAATAAACTTGTCTCCTATGGATTAATATGGGATCTAATGTGAAAGTTTGGTAACTCTAGCTCTTACCATCTCTGAGATCTAGGCGTTCACACGGACAGACGGACGGACAGACGGACATGGGTATATCGACTTCTCTATTCACCCTGATCATATTTTAGGTAACTTTGGAGTGTCTCCGACGTCTCCTTCTATATGTTACATACATTTTCGGCTGTCACAAACTTAATATACCCTTGGTACCATACGGTACAGGGTATAAAAATGGTGATTGACATATTTAAGGGAACATACTTAAAAAATAAGAAAAACTCATATATTTTTTTAAAAAATATGTTGGTTAAAAAAAATTGAATATTGCAGTACTTCCGCTCTTTGACAATGAAATTATTTAGTTCTGCAGCTTAATTGCCAAAACACAAAAAGACCAAACCGAAACTGTAGCAAACATAATCAGCAATAGATGGCGCTAGTAAATGGCAATGTTCAATAAGCAAATGATCGGTTAAGTGGAACGAATCTTCACTATTGTATAGATATATACGAGTATATCGACTTATTATTATTTTTTTATTTTCTGCTAATCTCAAACTCTCAAGTTACATAAAAGGGTCTAGCTGAATAAGGTACTGGAAACTTCCTAGAGCGATTTTTGAAAACTACAAGAGTTCTAGTCTATTCACTACCTCAGGCTCGTGGTATAGTTTTTTTCCGCTTTAGCCACCAAGTAGTGAAGGTTTAGCTAGAGCTTAAGTCTTTTTTTTCAAGTGCTGCCAAAAGATTAAGGTTATTTCCCGTCTTATATGGAGCAAAAAAAACTCGCCAGAAAAAAAAAAGCAAAGAATGTGGTAACTTCATATTTAGTACGCAGCGCTGAGTGTGTGAGATTTTTCAGAGACTTACATATTTCGAATTTCACACAAATTTTTATTTCGATGCAATGGTTCAGAATCTCACGTCATTTTCTGAAAATTAATGTTCTTAGGTCCATTGCGTCTTATCGCCCTACTAGCTTGCTGTCGGTGGTTTCGAAAGAATCTTTTCGTCATTATCCAGCGTGACGAGCCTAGTCCCAGCACACCAGTTCGGCTTTCGTCCGAAACATAGCGCCTGAGCAAACTCACAGAGTGGTGCAGCACATCTTAGACTCCTTCGAGCAGCGTCGTTACTGCTTGACAGCTTTCTTGGATGTCGTAGTATTAGTCCGGTATATTTAGACATAAAATAGTGTTTAAATAAAGAAAATTCCCACAAAGCCAAATCTTTGTATAAACCTTAGTTTTACCATGACGAACAAAGTGTCAAAAGTCCCCATCGATCCCATGTGAGCTAAAAAAGTTATTCGGGGTCAAAGGTCAAAATTTTAGGTTTTTTGGATTTTTCTCGAAAACCGTAGGTTTTATCAAAAAAGTATTCAGAGCAAAATTGTAGATCCTAAAATTCTCTATAAAAATCGTCCCTATGATTTTCTTCTAAGACCTACCATCCCATATGGCACGAAGAGTTGATAAAAAATACTACAATCTGCCCTGCCCTTCCTGCTCCCCATTATAAAATCCTAAAATCATTAGAAATCGGTTTTTCAAAGCTATGACGGATCATTAAAGCTGGAGTGCCGCAAGGTAGCGTTCTTTCGCCATTTTTATTTACAGTTTTTACTATGGATGTGCCGATGTCGACGGGCAGTTCTTATTGCTTATAACGGCAACCTATGCTAATGACACTGCCATACTTTCGACCTCCTCCAGCTTTCAAATGGCTGCTAATGTTCTTCAGAACCAGTTGGACATTATCGCACTTTGGGCTAAACACTGGAACATTCAGTTTAATGGTGACAAATCTTCGAGCGTTTTATTTTCGTTAAGGAAAGACTCCAGTCCCGCGCTCACCTTAAATGGAGAGATAGTTCCTATTAAAACATAGCACCCATATCTTGGCATTCATCTCGACAAAAAACTGTGCTGGATACAGCACAAATAATAATAGGAAGATGCAGAGCAAATCTAGGCAAAATGGAAATATTAATGTCAACTTGGAACTATGGCAACCAAGTCTGGGGAGCAGCAGCCGAGTCCAATATGATAAAAATTCAAATTATTGCAAAAGCCTTGCGCAAAATGGATTATGCCCCATGGTAGGATCTAGGAGTTCCATTTGTGGGTGTCATATTAAAGAAACTGAGCAACCGTTAAGGTGAACGCTGAAGATCCCATCCCAATTCTCTCTTGAAGACGCCTGAAACCACTTCAGGTATATGATTTCTGAAGGCGTGCTTTAATATAGCAATTGTGCATCTTACTAATATTTTTTGAGAAAACGTTTAATGGTCCCAAATCACTTGACAATTTTTTGTAGCAGATTATAAAGACCTGAGTATTTTGTAGATTCAGTCGATTCTTTTTTGTACATTTTCTTTTTATAAATATTGTATAAATGTATATATGTATCTAGTAATGTAAGCCCTATTAAGTTATATTTAGTGTGTAGCGATTTAATTAATTATTATGTTAATATTGGACTATAACCTATAAATTTATCGTTTTAGAGCCAATAAATAAATATTTGAAAAAAAAAATATGTGTGAGTTAGATATATTGGTTCACTCACCTTGCAATATGGTGGCAAACGGGTGGGTATCCACGATACTTTGTTTGAATCTTGAGTACCCGTCAGCTGATCAACTGAATCTAAATAAAGTGTTAGTGGCTGGTTCGGGTTTGCGTACGTAAGTAATTGCTTAAAATGTGCGGTTAAAGGTACAAGGTCATCTGGTATATTTTCAAAGGGTAGCATATAATTGTAGGATATCTGGGGATAAAGTTAGCAAGTTTTAAAAAATAAAGCATAAGTAAAGCGTCTGCTTGTTTATGCATATGTATGGATAAATGTAAAAATATCACCTGCTGGCATATTGATATTAACGTGGCTGTTAACGCACTTGAATCTGGCGTGGTACCCAAGAATCGAATCACATTTATCGGTCGCTTGTCAGCAAACCATTCACTTGCGACCAATGAGGCGCTTTTGGCGAGCAATGAAGTTTTACCACAACCTCCGTCGCCAAAAAGGACAAGTGGCTTATCTGAATCCCCCAGCATATAGCGCTTTATTCGTTCGCAACTTTCTTCGCGTCCATAAAATATTTTAACCGAATTGTTACAAGCGTGCAAATGCTGTAGGATTTCAGTTACTATCTGCCCTTGGGCACTGGAGTCTTCTTTGCGCATGGCACGGTCGACTAGTTTGACAACATTCTTATAAAAATGTGAAATGAAATGATTTAAATACTCCTCGTGTGTCTCTATATCTAAGCCCTCGCGCCCAATCCATTCAACGGTGTACCTATAGTGAGCACAATGTTATTTACATTTGAATTGTTAAGAAGATAAGTTTTTTCATACTTTTGAGAATTACTTGATTCCATTTTATCTGGCAAACGTTTATCCCTTAAATCGCCAAGCAGTTTAGCTGATTCTGTGTCCAAACTACGATTGATAATATCCACAAAAAGCGACGCCTTTTTTAAGTTTTGCAAATTTATATTGTTTATATATCGCACGTAGGCTAGACAATGATTTTTAGTATTCTTCACGTTTAAGATACCATTAATTACTTCGCGTTCCGTAACTAAACAGTGGAAAAGACATAAGTTAATATTTGTTTTTTTTTGCAATACATTAGAACCGAAATTATTTATTCATTTTTCATATTTCATTTCCTGGTGCATGTTATCGGTGCACCATCGCACAATGCGATCGTTATTCGTGACCATTTGGCTTAAATGGGGACGAACTACTACCGAATTCACCTTATCATCCTTGGAACACGCTACAGCACACAAACTGAGGTTAGGGAAAAATATATGGCTGCAAAAATCACAAAAGAGCAACTCAAGCCGAAGTCCCCAGTATACGATTTAGTAATACCACAAATGCTTATTGAAATTTCTTGTTGTGCCGTTTGCACCATCTGTCTCTTAAGCATTGGTTAGATGGTCTAGTGTTTAAAATGAAATGCTTCCTACCAACACGAGCTATCTTCTAATATGGACTCTTAACAAGTGACACTAGACTTGCCGCACTTATAAATTTTCTTCCTGACGTATCGATTTCTGCTAGCTCAGATCTTGTCTTACAACAAGATATCTAAATCACTTTTCCCAAGTTGTCTTCCTTAAGCAGAGTTGTGATCCAATATATCCTGGACAACTGGACACTCTTAGGTCAATGCCAACAAAAGACCTACTAATATTCATGAGGAAAGTGGAATGGTTTTTGCATTAATTTATGGGTACGGTACAAAAGATCATCTGGTCGCAGAGTCCCACCTCTTTGTGAGGAACCCATGCACTAAAAAATATAATATTTTTATTTTTTAATACTTTTTAAGTTCAAGAGTAGTAGAGTGTTGCTTTACCTATGACCTCAGAGAGCAAAGAGAGGATCGGAAAGAACACGCGAATTTGTTTTTGTAATTTGCATTGCTTGCCAATGTTGAGCCTGGGCACCTCTGATTTGAGGTGAATACCTATTCTGCAAAACTTAACAGGTTAAAGCGCGAATGACAAACTTTAATAGATATGGGTTAACTTGGATTAGAGCAAAGATTGTTCCAAAAATCATCACTAAAAGTCTTTACCTACTTAATCTAGGTATATTTTATTGCATGCTTACCGGACATAAAGTAATTATGAACATCATCCTTAGACATTTTATTACTTGCGCCCAGCGAAGCAGCTGCCTTCCGTAAAAGTTTTTGCATTTTATTAAGCGTGTCCCACCAGACGGCTTGATCCTCCGCTTGCAATTTGGGAACGCGCTGAAAATATTCCATACTCAGTATTCGCATCCCGATTATATACCTACGTATATGTATAATCGCACCTTATTGTTAAAATTTATAAGAATCGAAGATATTGGCTGTAAAACTGAAATTGGTGGCACTGCATTGCTGTCCTTTTTATACCATAGATCAAGTAATGCGCGATCAACACCCATAGAAGTTAATTCCTCAGATATAAGCTGCAATTCTGATGAGACAATGTATGTAGGTATTGGTCTGTAGCCGTACTTTTGGCCCAAAAATACTATAAAGTTGGGACCCATTGACAAACGTTGACAATTTTTAATCTCACGCATGCACAGTTCCGTTGTCATATGATCGTCCGTAGCTTCGTCGCGTACTCCCCAACGCATATCAACTACTTGAAACTCCAAACCATGCTTTTCCCGACAATAATCTTTTATTCTCGGGTAACATTTCGCCATCAGCGTATTTCTTTCCATGGTCGTGTCTACGCAAAGGTCATACGAGTTATGTAAGTCATATGAATACATGTTACACTAATAGCTACCAGTAAACGTTGAGCTTGTAAAAATGCGTACAATTTTCGAGCTAACCGGTGGCAACGACTCAAGCGAACCAGAAAATATTGAATCTACTGTGCGGTCATCCATTTTTTTATTATTGACCGAAAAGGAAACTTCTGCAAAGGTATACTATATAATACTTTTTATGTTAAAATGTAAGCAGATTAAAACGTTGCGGTCTTCCTTAAGTCCGATTACACTCTGCGCAAAATATAAACGTGTCTAGTATCTGTAGGTTCAGCTTCGTTGATTGTTTGTTTGGTCGATATTGAAACTTATGGCACTTTTGACAGCTCAGTTTTGACGATTTGGCTGTTGGGTTTTCAGTACGTGCGCATGGATCCTTACCAAATTTGAAGTGTTAAGATGCACAAGTCATAATTAAACATAAAATCTTCATTGTAAAAAAAATTCATTTTATTAAACATATGTTACGTATCAAGTGCGTTCAAATTTGAATTTACAAGAGATGTATACGTGCTTGAGGTCTGCGAAAGGTACAAGAACAGTATCGGCATATCATCAGCAAAATCTAAAATTTTGTCTGCACAGACGAACAAAGCCAGTACGTAATTTAGGTGAGCAGCCAAGAGATACAATTAGGAGAATTGGCAGAGTACAGTCACGCCACGTTAATGATAATAATGGACATATAAATTTTTTTGTAGTCAATTAAAAACGGACGTCCAGGCAAAAGAGGGGGATTAGTAATTGCTCCTGGAGGGGGACAGCAACCTCTGGATATTATCTTAAATTGTGATTCAAAGGAAATGACTTAAAGAAAGAGCTTTAAAAGGCATCATGTGAATCTGAGAAGAAGAAAGTTACGGCTATGATAATGCATGCATTCGTTGGTGCAGGGTGTTTTACAGTCGGGCCGGACCGACTACTACATTTATATATGCAATTAAATGAGCATTAAAGTAATGTGCATGGGATTTTATAGTTTGGATGATCTAAATTGAATAAAGGGAATTGGAGTGCGAAGCACGCATGGGTCAGAGCCCCCCGTAGTAATTTCATATATCTTTTAAATACCTACAACATTTTTTTTTACATCTTGTACCAAATAAAGTGCAGAGCCGTTGCAAAAATTACGAAAAACTACGCCCTCTACCACTGAACTTCTGGATGTATCTGCCATTTCAAATAAAACTCGAAATCTAATTTTGAAGATTTTGTGACTTAAAAAGTTTGATACTGTACTATAAAGGTTGCTGCATCATATTGATATAGGTGGTCCCAATGCATAAAGAAGCGACTGTTTATATTAAAATGTCTTCTTAGTTTTAGACGTACTTAAGTTCGAAATGGTTTTTTAGTCCAACTTCTTGAAGCCAATATTATTGGCGTACTCCCTGAAGCACTGACGGCACATGTCCAGGCCGTATTGCGGATAAATCTGTGACGGTTTGCCAGGCGCGGCAGCAGCGGGAGAGGTGCGAAACCAATGTTGGCGTCTACTATAAAGGTAATTATTAAAATTAATGGAAAAGGATGGAGGATTGTTGGTTCTCATTGTATTTGTAATTGGTTAGGAGAATTTCAACATAGAGGATCACCGCATATACATGGTATGTTTTGGTTAATGAATGCCCCAAAAAAAAGATTTAAGTAGCACTTCCGTAATTCAGTCCGCTATTGAATTCATTAACCATATGGTATGCAAATGCAGAATTGGTTTGATGAACTGAAAGCATTTTTTTCAATATCAAAATCACAATCACATGCGTCCTGCCAGCGTAGAGTTAAGAACAGTCAGATTTGTCGATTTCGTATTCCATATCCTTCTGAAATATTTGAGTGTATTTCAGTTCACCGAAAATTTTGAAAAAATAAATAATTTCCTTATAGCTCTTTTAGATAATAGTGTAAAACTTTGCGTAAAGCTATTAAAGAAGTTAATAGGGTAAACTTTAAAATTAAAAACAAGTTGCAGCAATTGAATGAATTCATTTCAAGAGGCTGTTGATGGGTTTTTTAGCCATGACTTTGTCCGAAACTAGCCATGCAGAAGAAGGGCATTACCTCAGTTACGGGTAAGATTGCTGAAATTCAAAGAAAAACTGAGACACCCGCAGATTCCATGGAAATATTTGAAGTAGAATTATTCAATTACTACGCTCAGCCAAAAAATATAAAGCTTCATACATAGAATGCGCATCTCGCTCAAATTGAGTTTTGTGCTTGTTATACTAGGGGGAGGCAGCAAACGATTCGAAATGTTGGTTCTATTTTTAGAACACGCAGACTCGGTTTGTCGAAACGGGCAGATGACACCAAAAGAAGCGGAATGTTGCTTCTATTTTTAGAACATGCAGACTCCGTTAATTTACAAAGCTGTTTTCCTTCCAAAATTTAGAATAGACAAATTTAAACACAGATTCTCCGTTAAGGTCAATGGGTCAGTGGTACGCGTGCATGGATGGTGTGAAATTATTTTGAGTTCAACTCCAGAGTTCGGTTGTTCACAATTTTTTTTTTCTTTTATGTATAATATTGTTAGATCAGTTTCATATTCTTAATTTTTGATTTTATAGACTGTCGGGAGCAGCAGCTTCCCAATAAAATTAATGTCATATCATCAACTCTTAAGCTATGCAACTCATTACTCTTAACTTCCAATAATATAATATACGAGGTGTGTTCAAAAAATTATGTGACTTTTCAAATTTCGCGGGCAACGTATTTTCGATTATCGATTTTTGTTGTTTTTTTGTGTTGGTACACTCTTCCCGAACATCTGTACCAAATTTCAAGTGAATGGCATTTTTTGTTTGGTTGTGAGTGGAGTAAAGGTTATAAGTGTTTTGCGTGCTCGTCGAAATATAATAATGTCAAGGGTGGCGCGTTTTGCCCCACCCTCCCCTATATTTAAAAGAAAACGTGCACATTTCAATTTTAAATCAACCAAACAAATTTTTCTTTTGTCAAATTATATAATTTTCCGTATTTTAAATTTGGTTTACATATTTGATTATAACTTATCTCTATGGTATAATAATATATTGTGTATGGTTTTAATAATAGAGTATTAAACTTTAAGTTAGGAGTGTAGTGGAATAAGTTAAAAATACATATATGTGTAGACACATGTAGAAGTACGTACATATTAAATAATAGTTGTTTTTTAAGAATGGTGTATACGTACAAAAAAAGATATTTTGTTTGTTAAATGTTATGTAGTTATTAGGTCAACAAATGTACCTTATTTAAACTGCAAAAATAGTTTTAGCCTATGGCCACGAAATTTTATAGCCCATTTAAGACTACTTTATAAAACATTGAGTCTGAATTTCGATACACATATTTGAATATATAGCTGTGTTTAGTAACTACTATAGAAACTATGTTATTACTACCGAAACCTCTGGAACTGAAGTGTGATGTATCCGACAGAGAAATTCTCAAGCTTTGGCTCCAGAGTGGCACACATAAATAGCTCATTCGGGGATTATATGTATGCTACATTTTAATTTAATTATTAAATTGGTATCATTTATAAACAAAATGTCTATAGTAATTAGCTTTCTTAACTAGATTTTGTTTTTGTAACAAAAAGTATTTTGCGATGCATAGATAAAACAAACAAAATTGAAATCAATTTATGAAATATGTACATGCGTGCTTTTTTTTTTTAGTTTATGCAACCAATGATTCTCTTTAGCTTAAAGTTTTTACAAAGAAATAAATAAATTGGGTTTTAACTAATTCCAATAATTAGGTATCTATATTTCGATATGTAATAAATAAACGCATTGAGCTAAATAATGATAAATATGATTACAAAAATACAATCTAAATATTCAGACCTTAAACTGTATACAATTTATAGTACTGTATATATTGTTTAACTAGTATCTTTACGCTTAGCATGTTTACGATTCACTCTCAAGATTAAGAAGCGTTTTTTACGCTGCCGTTGTGTGAGCCGATTTTCATATGTCCGGGCCATGGACTGCTATGGCTTTGGCCGCCAGCGCCATTTTATGAATATGTGGAGACGAAGGCGACGTCACTGTAATGCTATAAATGGAAGGTTTTATTTTACAAGCGCAGTTACAACAGCGCAGTTATTATTGATAATGGCATAGCATAGAAAAGGTTAATCGTTATCGTTAATCGAAAAAAAAAAAATTACATTCAAGCTGTTATTTTGCGTAATGCTTCGGTTGCTTATTACTGTCGATGCCATTGCTAGATTGTTGCTGCGGCACGTACCTAGGTTTGGTATCATCTTTTTCACAAATTAACGTTCGTGTTGTGCTGACGAGGCTTTCGTTTTCACCGCCACCACCGTTTAACGAATGCTGTGAGTTACGCTTGATTTCTATGGGGCGTAAACGTTCCTCTATGTCACTAATGGAGCCGACGGAACTCACGCTCTCTTCACTGTACATAGTTCGAAAAAAAAAGAGATGCGTTAAAACTATAGCGATAAATGCTTTTAGCAGGTTAACCTTTCACTTAGTTCTGCTTCATCTTCGTCCTCCATTGCCTGTTGTAAGTCTTCTACCCGTTGAAGGGCTAGCCTTAAGTCATTTTTAAGTGCCGCTCCTTCTGACTCCATCTGTTCTATTTTCTTTTCTAAGTCTTTGCGGCGTGTCAGTGACTCCTGCTCACGACTTGACACAGTGTGAAATTCCTCGCGCATTTCTCGTAATCCCTTTTGTGATTTTTTTAGCGCTTCTTGACTTTGCACTTCACGCACTTTAGATTGGCTCATTTCGCTCTGTAACTTTTCAAACGCTTCTTTTTGACGACTGACCTGCACCTCAAGACGTGCACGCGTAGCTTGTTCTAATTCGAGACGTGACTCCAGTTCTTTAATTCGCAGTTCCAAACTGTTGATTTTACAAACCTAGTTTAGTAAGGATACATTATAAATTTTATTTTTTTACTTACCGCTTTGACATCATTGCCAACGAGGAATCTCCCAAGTTATCCGCATTATCAAGTCTATGCTGTAGCTCGGACAAATGCTCTTTGAGATTATTTCGTTCTGCCTCCATTTCTATCAACTTGAATTCTGACTCAGACACATTGATTTGTTCAGCATTTAATTGCTTCACTGTAGCGCTATATTTTTTCATTAGTTCTCCCAATTCCTCCTCGTTTTCTTCTATTTGTGCCTGGAGGTCGGCGCGATCGCGATGAGCCGCATTTGCACGATCCTCGGCATCATTACGTGCACGATTAGATTCATCAAACATTGCCTGAACTTCGGTCAGCTCAGCTTCAGCTATTTGGCGCGCCTGAAGTATTTCAAAGTATTATTTAAAATTATTAAACCAATAAAAAACAATGTCATACTTTAATAGCTAAGGAACGCGCAGATTCAGCATCTTCTAGTTGATTGCGGAGCTGACGTATTAACGCCTTGCCCGGAGTATCTGCCTTGAATCTTTCCAGTTGTGTATGTGCATCCTTTAGCAGGGCCTTGTATTTACGTAGTTCGCGTTTTAGCTTTTGATTGTACGCCTCTTCTGCGTCTCGTTCAATACGTTCACGATCTTCCATAGCGGAGAGGCGCCTTTCCAGTTCGTGTTTTTCTCGCAGTAACAACGTTCTCTCTTCATGCTCTGTTTCGAGCATTGTCTCAAGCGCTTTGATCTTTTTAAAGTTGTTACCGCGCAACTCTTCCAGCTCCTCATCTCGCTGTTGCTGTTGTTGTCGTGCCTCTTTACGCATGGTTTCCAGTGACATTTCTAGACGTAGTTTTGCCTGTTCCAGTAGCTGTATTTGAAAAGCCATTTCATCGAGCTCTTCCTCTTGTTCTTTATTGCGTCGATCTGATTCGTTTTTAACTCGACGTAGTTGAGCAAGCTCCTCTTCGGTACCACCGCCAAATATCATTTCTTCACATTCGCGCTGCAACGAGGACAGCTTTTCTTCTTTTAAATCTAGATCTAAACGTATATCCTAAAAAAAACACGATCAATTCATTAGTACACATAAATTGTGTGAGAATCAAGATTCAAATCAAAATTTTTACGGAATACTTAAGCACGGCGAAATTCGGAAAGGTTGTCGGCTTAATTCAATTAAACTTCGGCTGACAAGAGATTATGCACATACTCTATGTAGTGTTTGAACTATTTAATAATTGTGCACAGTATGAAGAAAATATAGTTTTATTAGTAAGATTTTAGAACATTCTCTAGCTTTTATAATCCCGTCATCTAGGTGTTCATAGCTAAGGTTATGATAACACTAACCGACAAATTTCACACTTTTTTTTCTCCAGAGATGAGACTAATATTTTATGTTAGGGTGATGTTTCAGCATTCAAAATCCGTTTTTTTTATTGTCCTCTTATAGCTCGTTTTTTTCTAGGATTATTTTAGTGAAAAAGGACCTTTTTCAAAAAACGGTTGCACATATGATGTCATAAAATTTGTACTAATTCGAATTTTTTCAACATTTTTTTTTTCCTTAAAAGTAGAATAAAGTACCTTTGCATAATGCCCCTAATCAAATTATCGATATTTGTAGCGATATTTGTAGAAAAAATTGTTAAAATGTTGTGTTTTTGGGTTTTCGGGCTACCGATTTTTATGATTGGGGACATTGTGGAAAGGTATTCTATTCTGCTTTTATGGAAAAAAAAAGTTTTCAAAAAATTCGAATTAGTACAGATTTTATGACATCATATGTGAAATCGTTTTTTGAAAAAGGTAACTAAAATAGTCCTAGGAAAAAAACGAGCTATAAGACGACAATAAAAAAAACGGATTTTGAATGCTGAAACCTCGCCCTAACATAAAATATTAGTCTCATCTCTGGAGACTAGTGTAATTATTTTGGTCTGCAATGCTTTTTTTGATAAACACAACCTGTAAGATATATTTTATATCGAAATTTAGATATTCGCTAGGGTTCCGAGCAGGGACAAGCTCATTTTTGTCAAAAACGGGTCTGAATTTTTGGAGTCAACAACGAGCCGAGTATTGTTAACAAATATTGTCACTGGACCGCTGTAAAGGTCGATGTGACGACGACTATCGGAGAAGTAATATGCTATAGTTACTACTAGAAGGCTTGATGTTGTGCGCCAATCATTTAGCTTAATTTTAGTTCGCCCCGCAGCACCGTGGTAGTTTATCGAAGACTTTATAGATAAATATGGAGTTTGGCTAAGATCAGTAATTGTCACCTATATTTTTCTTTTTGCCGTTTTTATGCATTATATTTGTATTTTTAATATGTTAAATAACATGTTTCAAAAATTTTATAATTTTCCATCCCTTAGGAAGGGTGGCGTATACGCAACGATGACGTATTGGTCAACAATTGGGAAAGTCTCTGATGACTAAAGCATAATAAAAGAATTTTATCATTCATGAATCATGATGATTTATTTAAGAAGGAATAAACCCTTTTTTAGTTTCGAAAAGACAAAATAATTATACTCGTATATTCGGCCTCGGGTAAATGCACGAAGTTAAAGGGTACATTTTGGCTATGGGCTTCCAGCTCTGATCTACAATATGTCTATTGGATCTGACTTATAAATTGGCCCAAACGGAGCTCCGTGTCAAAATTTCGCATGGAGTATGGTTTTATGGTGTAGGTGACAAATAAGAAAGGATCTTAAAAAATTGCACCCTCAAGAGGAGAAAATAGCGGACCAGTTTAATTGAATAGATGCTGTTTTATCATCAAACCAGCTTAAAACTTGGCATGTGCTCTAGTCAACATTTAATAACGTAAGGGGAAACCACTGTACAGAAACGCATATAATCCTTCTGTAGGAATACGGATTCTTTTTAATTCTATACTACATAGTTAACTAGGGCACTTCGACATCATACCGACTATAATGTATGGTGCAGATAGCCCTCATTTTTCAATGATAATATCAAATTGCATTTGGTAAAATTAGTATTTCAAGACAGAAAATACATATAGTGACCCTAGTATAAACACTCTATACATACGTATTGTTCGGAGCAGCAGCTTAATAGTTTTAGTATTTTTGTTAAATTCTTATCGATACTTTATATATTTACTCATTACGCTTTATATTAGTTTTTATCATCTCTAATCTGTATAGTCAGTTAGCTACATACAGCTCTGTACACTACACGAATTTTTCGTTTTCGTTCGCAACGGCACGGCTATTCGAGTCGCTTGGCCAATTATCATTTTTCGCAACGGCACGGCCATTCGGGTCCGCTTGGCCGGTTATCATTTATATTGCAATTATATATTAATTGCACAGCCTATATCGGGGCTATATATTGATATATAAATATCTGAACCTTTTGTATAAATTTTATAAGTTCTGCCGAAAAGGCCAAATAAACATATAAAAAGTGAATATTTAAGTGCATATCTATTTCATAAATTACTAATTAATTAAACTTCGTAAAATTAAAGCTATTGAAAAAGCTCAGTACGTATCATGGAACAAAAATTAAGGTTCCTTCTTCAAAGCATACGCTAACATTACTAACGAAATATATTTTGTATACTTATGCAATGTATGCCGGTAACCAATCCATAAAATTTATTAAACTCTGCGTTAAAAAGTTAAAAAATAGGCCTAAATCATTGTATTTATTTGGATAAGTTTGCAATCTCCGCACAAAAAAAATTAAAGTCAAGTACTCTATATAAAAGCTTTTTGACTTACGGCTAGTGTTTGCTCCAAAGTAAATTTTTCTGACTGCAGTACATCGATTTCGCGGCTAAATCGTTCTTTGGCCTGCCTCTCTTGGCGTACAGCGTCCTGAAGGGTTTGGCATTCGGCATCAAATTTGCGTTGCTTTTTCTCGAGAACATTGTTTCGTGCATTTTGTTCCTCAAAGAGCATGCGCAGGTCGTTCATCTCATTGGTCATCTTTTGAGCCTTTCGTTTCCATTGACCTACAACCTGACGTTGTTCTTCAACTTCTTCATAGGCATCGGAAAGCTAAAATTGTAGATTTTTTCTAACACTCACAGGAAAGATTGATCCTGTTTTAAGCTTACCTTCTTCTCTAATTGCTTCTTTAAACCAACTAGTTGCTCTAAGTCATGCTCGTGCTGCGTTTGTAACCGACGCTTTGTGAACTCCAATTCTCTAGCAGCATGTTCATATTTCAGTTTATACATGCCACCGCTGCCAGCGACGTCTTCATTTTCAGGATCCTCATCTTCTGAAAAGCCACTCATATCAGATGACTTGGCACATAAGAGCTCTATTTCGAGTTTTTCGCTTGTTTCTTGCAAGTCCTTAACTTTCATTTGTTGCTCGCCCAACTCCTTCTCAAGTTTAAAACGCTCAGCCGTCTCCACTTCAAGACGCTGCGTTGCAATGTGAGCTGTGGAACGTTCTTCAGATAGATCGACAGTCAACTCAGATAACTGAAATAAATTTTAATACAAATAAATTCAAGCATATACACAGTGGTCCATTTTATATGAAATTCCAGTAAAAATATCGACTTGAAAATGTTCGTATGACTATATAATAGTGTAAAAATATTATATTTATAAAATAGAAAAGGTTAACGACCTTTACCGCCTGCTCTCCAACCCCTCGAATTTAGGTAATTCATATTGATTTATTAAAATAACTAACTATTTATTAAACAAACATTCTGAAATTCTAATTGGATGTAAAATTTTTTCTCCTTAACTTGCTGCCTTCCTTCTCGCCTTTTGACTTGCATTTGTTTAATGTAATGTCTATAAGACACATATAAAAAGTACTGTCTGAACACCAAATAAAAACTAAAATATATTGGCAAGAAAGTTCACTCTGAAAGGATGTTCCCATTCTATTTCAGAAGTCAATTTAAAAATTAAAAACACAATTTTTTAACATTTTTATTTATGGCTAGAAAAGTTCGATCGATTACGAAGAAAATAAGTGGTTGTCTCGGAGGAAATTGGAGAACAATTTTGCAAATAAGAGTTTTTGTAAAAAGTGAAAATTTCTATTTGTTTTAAAAACCAAAAGTTTTAGATTAATAATTCGTATTAAAAAGATATAACCAAAATTGGCATTCAAAAGTTTTTCTTAAGAGTTTTCCAGCTCTGTACGAATCGGTTGGTATTTCATGTAACACCTATAGGACCCATAGGCCAAAATAACGTCTTTTATTTAAAAATTCGTTGTTTCCTTTGTTTATGAAGATATCGTAACCAAACCACTGAATCAAAATCGGTTGACAATATCATATGGCCCCCATAGGAAAGATAGGTTAAAAAAATGTTTTTTTTTTTGTTTAACTAAATTCGTTGTTTTTCGCGAGATTTTGAAAATATCGTGACCACGGATCAAAATCGGTTCTATATATCATATCATATGTATATCGGCGAAAATAAGTGAAGCGGGCCACTTTTTTGGCGACCTTCTCCGATTTTGATGATTTTTACACAGTTGGTAGAGCTGCTAGCCATTAGAAGCCACGCCCAATTTTATTGCAAAATTCCGATTATTTATCGAGTTATCGATAACTGAATATCGGTTTTTTCATTTTTGATAAGCCATATCTTCTAAACGAATAAAGATATTGACGGGATTTTATTTTAACATGACAGATAAAATATTAAATTTAAAAAAAATAAATTAGAATTTAAAAAAAAAAATTTTTTTTTAATTTTTTATCATTTTTAATTTTAAATTTTAAAATTGAAAAGTTATCTACCACTTTTGAAAAAAAAGTGTGAATGTCATTTTATGCGTGGAAATTCGCTAAAAAAGACTCAAAAATAAAAAGAGTGTAACTCGTAAAACTGTAGAAGTTATGCTTATTTTTGTGATGACATCCTCGCATTCTCGCCATAGTAAACAGTCATCGAAAATGACACAAAAGCATAACTTTTCCGAATTGAAAGATAATAAGTTCAAACTTGACATGAATAATGGTTTTGATATTTTAAGATTAATTTTAAAAGTATCAATGATTATCATGACCCTGTCTCCAGATATCAAAGGTCAAAGGTCTCAAAATCGGTTTTTGCAATCATTTTACCAGTACTTTTAAATATTTCTACTTATTCTAAATAATTGTAAGGCATAAAATTCTCTACAAAATCGCCGTAAATCATTATTTCGTACAAGTTACCCATCACGAGATAAAGTGTTCAAAGTGCAACGCATGTGCCACACGAATTTTTATGGAATTTTCACATCAAAGCACTCCGCGCGTTTTAAGCTTTATCTCACGAACGGTTAACTGTAGAAGGTTATCCAGCATACCAATTTTGTAGAGAATTTTATGCCTTACAATTATTTAGAATAAGTAGAAATATTTAAAAGTACTGGTAAAATGTTATTTGCAAAAAACCGATTTTTGTGACCTTTGACCTTTAATATCTGGAGACAGGGTCATGATAATCATTGATACTTTAAAATTAATCTTAAAATTTCAAAACCATTATTCATGTCAAGTTTGAACTTATTATCTTTCCATTCGGAAAAGTTATGCTTTTGTGTCATTTTTCGATGACTGTTTACAATGGCGAGAATGCGAGGTGTCATCACAAAAATAAGCATAACTTCTACAGTTTTACGAGTTACACTCTTTTTATTTTTGAGTCTTTTTTAGCGAATTTCCACGCATAAAATTACATTCACACTTTTTTCAAAAGTGGTAGATCACTTTTCAATTTTTAAATTTAAAATTAAAAATGATAAAAAATTAAAAAAAAATTTTTTTTTTAAATTCCAATTTATTTTTTTTTAATTTAATATTTTATCTGTAATGTTAAAAAAAATCGCGTCAATATCTTTATTCGTTTAGAAGATATGGCTTATCAAAAATGAAAAAAACCGATATTCAGTTATCGATAACTCGATAAATAATCGGAATTTTGCAATAAAATTGGGCGTGGCTTCTAATGGCTAGCAGCTCTACCAACTGTGTAAAAATCATCAAAATCGGAGAAGGTCGCCAAAAAAGTGGCCGGCTTCACTTATTTTCGCCGATATATAAAAAAAAACTAAAACATATCTATACCTTACGTAAAAATATAGTTTATCAGAACAAACACAACAAACGATAATGACAACCAAAAATATATAGTTCCACTTGAAAAAGCGCTTAGAAGAGCAGACTAACGAAGATTACACAAAAAGCAGTTGATGTTTAGAGTTATGAATCGTAAAATATGCTCTAAGTATTTTCCTTTGAGGAAAAACACAACTAAACCCTTACATGAAAAATAATTTTTTCGACTATTGAAAACTGACAGACACTAGAAGAGCAATAATTTGATTAAAAACAGGATCTAATGTGAAAGTTACTCTAGCTCTTACCCAGCTGAGATTTAGGCGTTCAAACGGAAACACGGACATGGGTATATGGACTTCTCTAGTCACCCTGATTATATTTTAGTTAATGACTTAATTAATTTCAACAAAAACAAGCGGGTGACGCCAGTCACGAAACTATTTCTGTGCACTTAGCGACAGTTTTCTAGAAGGTGAACGAAAGGACTCCGTGTGGAATTTCGTGAAATCTTGTTGAGTGGAACAAAGAGGTTAGTTTTCGGTTCTAATATATACGCATATGCACGAATTCAAAAACTGTTTGGAAATGATAAAATAAAAGGAGGTAGATTTCAATGTATGAGCCATCTCATCGTAATTTGGGTATATTTGAAGGATCTGGCGAAGGCGAAGCTGATGATTCAGTTGCTGTTGGCTTGAAAGCCTCACTGAATAGAGACTCTGCAATGGGGTGCAGAAGCAAATATTTTTATTCTGCAAAAAGGACAAACATTTAAAAAGCTTAGTTATTCTTACAAAATAGACAAAATTGTCGCAAGTTAGAGCAGCGAGTTTGGTATAAAAAAAAAATCTATACATTTTTTGCTTTTCAGGTACAAAAACTAAATGCATACTTATTATTTATATCAAAATGGCAAGGTTTCAAAAAGTGTAAATAAAGTTTTTTAAAAACAATAACCTGAACGAGTTGTGCATAGATCAATTTAGCACAGCTTAAGCAATACCACAATGGTAAGACCAGAAAAAATATTTTTTTATGATAGGTATAAGTAAAGTTTTTCTATTGTATATAAATACATATATCAATAGATGCCAAGAGCTATATACATATAGTATATATGTACATACGCATTTCTGCTAACATAATACACATATGTAGGTATAATATCGCTATTTCTTTCAGAAAAAGTCTAAAACACATAGGAAGTTAGCTATTTTATGTTGTTGGTCGTGATATGTAGTTGCGATTTCTGTATAGTGTCGTGTTTTTATGATCAAAAATGATTGATTGATTGGCTGAATTATTGTTCTATGTCTATCTATGTTTAAATTTTTTATCGAAAGAGTCATTACCTCCAAAATAAGCCCTTTATTGTGAAATTTCCATTGTCTGTTCAACACCAGCAGTTCGATGCATCACCGCAAGTACACAAAAAATCATGATTTCACCAAAAATAGACGAATTTGTTTTATTATGTTGAAAAAAGGGACTAAACTTTCCGGTATATATATTGCCAAATTCATTCATAAATTTATACTAAAAATTTAATAAAACAATCAAAAAGACGACATCGCATCTACATATCACGACCAATAAATAGCGATATTTGTAGGAAAAGAAAAAAAAAATTTGTGTTTTTCAGGGTTTCGGGCACACACTTTCGTCAGTAGTTTTTTCTTAAGTTTACCGGGGCATTTTGAAATGGTAGTCTACTCTACTTTTAGGAAAACAAATTTTTTGCATTACCTATACCTGTTTGGAAATTTTTATTAAAACTTATCGAATAGCAAACCAGACATAAGAGTAATTATGTGTAGGGGATAAGGGAAATTAGGTTGTTGGTCACCAGCTTTTGTTGTTTTCAAAATCGAATTCCCAATGAGCGTGGAACCGTAAATGACAAGCCCCAGCTCCCACATGCTTGAAGACATTAAATTATGAATTTAAAATTTTTTGATGGGCTTATCAATATTACGATGAGACGAATGAATGAACAGATCTTTTTGCAGTATACCACATACGGCTAACAAAAATGTGATGCCTTGTTCTAAAAATAAATTGAATTTGTAGGGTACCACCAAATTTCACGCTGGTGCTCTCAATGTCAGCGTTTTGGAATTTTTTTCAATGTACGTATTTTAAAAATAATAGACAAAATTTATTGAAAAATTGCAGATAGGTGGGCAGTGACAATACCTCATCTAGTTCATTGTCATCGGTGTCACAAATGGTACGATCGTCGTCATCAGCCTCAGGTTGCGCCAAATCTAATGTATTTTTGCGGAGAGGTAGTGTAGGGGGCATAGTTTTAGACATTCGAAAGGCCTTGGTAAGAATGTTCTGAGAAGAGCGGGTACTACCAACTGAACTACACCGTTCCAAGCTGTTGATTTCGCGCTGCCGTTCAATTAAAGAAATTGTATCATAGTTTTCAAAGGCCGATCTGCATGGCGTACTTCGACCGCTATACAATCCGGAGCTTTTAGTTGTACGACGGGATTGCCTACCCATAGCAGTCCATTCTTCCTGTACATGATCGGTACGCCTTAAAAAATTTTTAATTTTTTCGCTTAAATGTGCTGATGCAGTACGAGGCTCCTCAAAAGAAGGCGAGGGGCGTAATGATTGGTGCACCGGCTGTTTTTTGCAGCCTAACACAAACGAAAGATTCGCGTCAAATACTACGGGCGAGCTTTCCAAGTTGCGCAGTTCATAAGCATCCAACGAACTGGCACGGTTGTAGCTCTGTGGAAAAATGCGCCGTACAGGCGTCTGCCCCAGGGTGCTTCTGACGGAGTTTGAGGTTGCCGATGTTGTAGAACAACGGGAGGAAATCGAGCAGGTGGGACTTGGTGAGCGCGTCAATAGCCTTACGCTCTCCAAGGTGTTATCCAAAGTTGATAGAGCCCCAAACTGCTTTTTATTAACTTCACAGCCCGATTGTGATTTGCAATTGGCATTACTCTGTACGGGGCTCTGCTCCCGGTGCTTGGGAATCAGTCGTATTTGTTTGCGAACATGACTTGTGGGCGGCCTCGGCGGTTTTTCAACGCTTATCGTAGAGAGCCTAGAACTATTTTGTCTTGAGTTAACATATGTGCAGAAGTTGTCTTCAGCACTTGCGCGTGTGCCGTTCATGGCGGCTAGTACTCGATTTATAAACTTTGAATTTTCTTCCGCTTTTACTTGACCGTCATCGATATAATTGTCAACTGATTGATCTGTAATACGATGATCAATGAGCGGGTTATTAGCATTTTGCATAACAAAACGGTCAACGGGTGCCATTCAAAAAAGTTAGTTTGGTTGATAACAAAGTTAGTATTGACATTGGCCAATTCGTAGGATTTAATGTGTTATTCGATATGCATTCGTTTTTGTTTTCGTAATATTGACTTTAAAAGTCAAAGGAAATAGGATTATCAAAAGTTGTCGTTTAAATAAAAAAAAAAAAAACACTGTTACAGTTGTAAATTATTAAAGTGTACGCCGAAATAAACTTTTTACTACTACGTTCCCGAGCATTAATTGGATTTTTTTCCTTGGCATGGTTTTTGCCAAATTGTAATTGAACACGTTCAAAGAAATGGCATACGGTGCCAGACGGTGCCTTTCACGATGTATATTTTGCAACTAATTGATCTGCTCGGCAGACAATTGCGTATAGCTGACAGAGAAAAAGCTCCTCTGCTTTTATTTTTGGGATAAAGCGCTTGAAAATACACTTTTGGAGAGGCAGATAGAGAAAAAAGAACATTTTTATTTATATAGTATATATTTGCTCGTATGGCTCCGGTTTTTTTTTATAATAAAGCTTATATAATTTTGAAGATTTATGCGAACTCTTTCGAAAGTGCTTTTAAAAATTACCAATACTATGATTTAGGCACGACAAGTAATATTTATTGTCATTTGGTGTATTTTAAAATATAGAGACATATGTTTTTACTCAATAGCTAAGCTATTTGTAGTATAAAAATAACACAAACAAAAAAAAACAAAGAACAACCAGAGGCGGGGAGTTGTTTGCCTATCCACTCAAATTGCAATGCATTTTTATTTGGTTTATACTAGACATATGTATAGTGAAATCGGCACACACACACAAACATCTATTTATATATGATAAATATTTATAAACATTGTCAACGCATTACAATTGAAACTTTTTGATAACTTGAAATATTTTTTTGCACTTTTATAGTTTTTCGATACCACAAATAAAATAGAATAAATGATATAGTGAATATATTTATATTGCAGTTCTATTTTAAAAAGAGCAAACTCACACGTTTTCGTATCTTCTTGGTACATACCTTAGCTTCTAGTTTCTGATTTTCCAATCTTAGTTCGCTGCGGTCGCACTCGATTTTTTCCAGCTTTGCGCGTAACATGACCAACTCCTCGTTAGCTGTTTTCAATTGCTCCTCAGTACGGTGTACGTTAAGCAGCGGAGTCACGCGTACCAACAAACGCCACCAGGGCCAGCCACGAATAGCCAAAAATGCTTTTACATTCCTTTGTATACAACGGACAGCAAGTTCCTGAATAAATTTAATTTATTTTAAATATTAGTTGATATTTTTTGTTCTGTACGCTATCTAAATTACTTGTACGCGTAATTGCGCCATCTTTTTGCGTGTCAAATAGCCTCGACACAAGGCCTGCAGTTGTATAATGCGATCAGAGAGTAGTAGATCGCGCTTCGCTTCGAGTTCGTTTAAGACGCCTGACCGAAAGAGTATCTGCAATTCAAAATGTTAAGCTAATGATAGTTTTATTATTGTTATTAAAGCAAATGTTTTTCTTCTTATTTTTATTTATTTCAAGCCATTCTTTTTTAATCAAATTAATTACCTAAACTTTGCACATATAGTAATATTACTATTTATTCAAACGGGGACAACGTTAAATCGGCTAATATACATTTTATAAAAAACAAATTTTTAACATTCTTGGAATGAAAAATTGTGTATTATTAATTAAAAATGTATTTCTTTCTTGTGAAAAGTCAACCGCGGCCGACTTTGAGCTACCCACGTACTTTCAATAACGTATTCGGTTACCACTCAAAATAATTAGAACGCGCAAAATAAATATTCAGGCTTGCTCTCGGATGCGATTTTATTTAATTCAACTATATTTAAACAATGTTTTAATGTTTTTTTATTTTTTTCAAATTACTATTCTTCCAAGTCATCGCTTGAGCAAGAAAAATTTTGTTCACAGCCTTAGTTGGCGGGCTGGAAAAATTTACCAAGATTTAGTATCGTTTGGATTGGATTGGTGTGCAAAATAATGCGCATGCCATATACTCTGCCGCTTACCGATATCTTTTTTGCACCTTCAAAAATGTATTATTTCAAATAATTCCAAAAAGAGCGGCTCATTGTTCTTTATTTAAATACTGCACTATATTGCCAGCTGACCAACTGGCCAGCTATCGGTAAGTTCACATTGTAGAGAAGACATAAGTTATCGAACAACGAACAACATAAATAAATAATACATATTATCTTTTTCCAACATCTGTCTTAAAGTGTAATTTTTTTATTTAGAAAGATTGTACGATTTATATTATATACATATTTTAGCCATCTATTTAAAACATTATCTTGGAATATAATTATGCAACACGATAAGATATTACGGTTCGAAAGCTCGTCTCGTCACACAATTTTAATAGGAAAATTTTGTAACAAAAAAAAATTATTCAACGGGTATTAATTAGGAGGATTTCTTAAAATGTTAAGAAATAATACAAAATTAATATCAGTGACATTAAATAAGACTTAAAGTGTCGGAATCGAAATCCAAAATATGTCTGATTATCTTTTATTTTTCAACTTTTTAAAAAACAAGAATTGCATATCTTAAAATTATATTTATAAACTTAAAAAATATATGTATATTTTACTATATTAAAGAAAATTCTCATATATATATATTTTTTTTCAATAAGTATTTATGTAGCTCTGTGAAAAGAAGTCTGAGCAGATGGGAACATATGTTTCTTTTGAATTTACCCAATTCATTAGACATGTTATATTAGATATTTAAATTTTCTTATTTTAACCAATTGTTAACAAAAAACCTTTCATATATTCTATATGCGCAACATGATTAGATCTTTATGGTATATGCGGGCAGAGTAAATCGAAAATCGAAAAATAGAGTAATCGACTCTCATTCTGTTGAACGAAAAATATATTTGCAAGCCTTGTGTTTTTTTAATTCAAGTAAAAGTAACAGCATAAAAATAAAATTGTTTGTTGAAAAAAATCTTTTCTTTTTTTAAAACAATTTAAAATAAATTAATAAAAACACAAATGTGTAATTTTTCTATGTTATTGTTTAAAACTTAAACTTAACTCATACATGTCGGCTAAAATAGGTAATTTTCCCTGACCTTCTCTGAAATTTTATTGGGAAATTCCAATTATTAATCGAGTTATCGATAATATTGGGCTATTAATTTTTCGACTATTTTTTATAAGCCATATCTTCTAAACGAACAAAGATTTTTTATTTTACTATTTTTAGTTTTTAATTTTAAGTGATCTCCCACTTTAAAAAAATGTGAATGCCATTTTAAGCGTGGAAATTTACTGAGAAAAACAAGATAAATTATGCAACTCTTAGAATTGTAGAAGTTATGCTTATCTTTGGGATGGTACCCCGCATGTTCGCCATAGTAATCAGTACCTCGAAAAATGGCACATAAGCATAACTCTTCCGAATCGAAAGATAACAAGTTCAAACTTGACGTGATTAATCGTTTTGACATTTTAAGATCAACTTTAAAAGTAACAATCGAGTATCATGACCCCAACTCCAGATATTAAAGGTCAAAGGTCACAAAGATCGGTTTTTTGCAAATAACATTTTACCAGTGCTCTACAAAATCGGTATATTTTATGTATATAAAGGGTGATTTTTAAGAGGTATAGTATTTGATTTTCCAAAAAAAAAAAAAAAAATATATATATATAAAAAAATTGATTAAATCTTTATTGGAATTGATAGAACGATCAATATAATTTAATGTTTGAAGATGATTTCATGCAAATGTTGGCCGCGGCTGGCCCATGCTCAAGATCTAATTTTGGCACACTCTCTCCAACATATCGACCGGTATTTCACAAATAAATGCTTCAATATTAGCTTCCAGTGCTTCAATCGTTGCTGGTTTATCCCTGTAGACATGAGCCTTAACATGGTCCTACAAGAAATAATACAAAGGCGTTAAATCACACGATCTAGGCGGCCATTTGGCGAACCCCGGATAAACTGTTCACCGAAGGCGGCTCTTAATTAGGCCATTGTTTCGCGTGTCGTGTGGAACCATCTTGTTGAAACCAAATGTTAGGCATGTCCAATTCTTGGTAGCTCTTGCAATGTTTCTGGCTGGTCTTCACTCCAGGTGCGGCAATTTTGCTTGTTGACGTATCCATTCAACCAGAAATAAGGCTCGTCGCTAAACACAATTTTTTGATTAAAATGTGGATCTTCATCCAACTTTGCCAGCGCCCATTCACCAAATGTTAGACGTTGTGGGAGGTCGTGTGGCTTCCATTCATGCACCAGATATATTTTTTTTAGGTTTTACACAAAAATTCTTACGCAAAATTTTCCACGTAAAATTATAGACCAAACTGAACAAGTTTGGAAATGACACAAGGTACGATTCACGCGTGATCTGTCAAAAACAGTGCTGTCAAAAAGATACCAGCAAAAAAATCACCCTTTATATATATAATATATATATATATATCTATAGTTCCTGAGATATACATATTATACCTTGAAAGGTGTGGAGTGCTTTGATGTGAAAATTTCCCAAATATGAGTGTTGCACATCTTGCATTCTGAAAACTTTATCTCGTGATGCGTCAGTTGTATGTAAAAATGTTCTACAGCGATTTAGATTTTTTTCTTGCGAGTGAATTTTTATCATTAGTTCGAAAGGTGGGCAAAAGATGCTGTCCACTGATTGTTCGAATATCATTGTAACAGAATTTTAAAAATTCAACGAATGAAGTTTCTCGGTACTATAACGATAAAAAACGAGTTTGAAGTCTTGCGACTGCCCCAGAGAAATATGGTCATAGATTTTTGTTTGGCATATCTTACTTATGAGCAGCGGTACGTTAATTTTGAGTATTTAAGCACCGTTAGGTTATGTCCTTTTGCCTTTCATAGCAAATAATTATATGTGCATAGATAGTAATATGCTTAAGGAAGGATTAAATGGATCTAGGTTAAAAGTGGTCACAATTGTTATTTCAATAGACATCACAAACTTTTAAAAAAATATAGAAAACTAATAAGCAAAGGAGCATTAGATGGCGAAGCAGCGGAGGTAGCTGTCAAATACCCACTCAGCGCTATCAAGAGAGAACTTCTTCTGCGAGCTCAGAACAAGGCTGAAACCAGATGGAAAAATATTGGCATTTGCAAGATTGCAAAGGAAATTTGGCCGCGATACGACAAGCGTAGAACGGCCGAACTGCTAAGCAAGCCAAGAACAATAATCTTCAGAATAGCATCGACAATAACCGGACATTGGCCGTTAGGAGACCATGCAAAGAAAATGGGCTGGCCCTACAACGTCAGTTGCCCAAGCTGTGACCAGGAGAACACAGAAGAGACAGTTTACCATTATTTATGTGTGTGCCCACGATTGGGGTCCTTACGCAACAGAGCACTAGGAAGCTTCGCGTTAGGAAGTCTACGTGACTTGGCAGAAAAGAACTTAGACGACATCAGCAGGTTTATTATCGGATCGAGATGGTTTGAGTAAACCGGACAGCAGTGGTTCCCATAAGTGGTGTAACAAAATGGCGCATTAGCGCTAATTGAGTTTGAATATGTTGTCACTCAAACGGCATCCGAACCAACCAATAATAAGCAATGGAGGGGTGCAATTCTTAAAATTTACGGATTATCCTAATGGGTCACCCGGCCCATTGATGACGTTAAAAAATATTAGATCGGAATTATTTCTTATTGTTACTAAACTGTACGTAGTGTAAAAAAGTTATGTGGACAGAATCGTAATATACGGTCCCAAAGGCCGGAAATAATATTATATCAATAGTAAGCTAATGCTCTGCAATTGCACGAAGTATTTGTAAAATGTCATCAAAGAACACTAAATTTGATGGAAACATCTGAAAACCATTTATAATATAGTCTGCGATAAGCGGTATGTGCAAGATTCTTATATAGTATGTTTTTTATATGATCACGTATATGTATAGGAATATATTAAATATATGTAGCACGGTACCATATCCGAAGTAACTACCAGCCGAATCCGAATATTTCAGCCTTATAAGGATTTAAACCACGACAAAGTCTGGACAAAATCTGATTGAAATTATCTTAGAAATGCCATTTAAAAGAATTTTTTTACTATAACGAAGTATGTCTATCCAAAATACAATTCTGGCTGAATTAATGCCCTGCATCCTAAAACTTATTAATAAAGTAAATGGAAATTTAATATCTATGACTCTAAGTTCTGGAAATAAGCAATATCTATTAGGTTTTCAAAAAAAATAGTTACGCACATACTATAATTATTTTCTATGGAGAAAAACTGCGTCTTTTTTTTAATATTAAGAAATGTTAAAAAAAAATTGTATTTGCAATTTTTTTAAAGCTCATAACACTAAAAAAAATAGCATTAATAAATTAAGCCATCTTTAAAAAAATAAATGTAATTAAAGCAATGCACATATAATTATTTATCTGGGGTATGTATATCATGATTTTAAATCTTGCGAAACAACAAGTGAGCTGCAGGCTTTGCAACAAATCGATTCTGAATAATACTCTATACAATTGTCAAGAAGATAAAAGAATTTAAAAAAACATTGTCCGCTTTCGACTGATGCTGCCCCCCCCGTCTCCTCTTTATTAACGTTCCAAACTTCAAACATGACTTGGTTCTGGTTCGCCATGACTGCCTACAACTATTTATACCCTGAGTAACTTGAGGTACAACAAGAAATGTATTAAGCTTAGGAAATCTAACATACATAAGAAGACGGAGGCGGGGTTGATATAACTAGATTTCAGGGATAACAAGAGCTTGGGAAACCAAACTGATGTTAAGATTATATTGATTGTTATGTCGCTCCCAATGGGATATTTTAGACTACCTTGAATAAAAAAACCAAAAGCTTAGATAAATAAATTATTTGTTTATAAAGATAAATTTGACGTTCCTTCTCTATGTTGCTTACATTTTTTAATAACACAAACGTACTGATTAACCGTGTCTAATACAGAAATACCTACCCTTTTCCAGTTTTTAACGATTTGTTTTTTAAAAAAAAACTTTTTTTAATGAAAGCATAAATAATAATCATATAAAGGTTTCGTGAGTTGTATCATGTTTTGAGCGTATGTCTTTCATATAATACTAGGTGACTCCGCCCGCTGCGCCCTTCACACGCCAATCACCGACGAGATCAATTTAGATCATCCAGACTATTATATTCCCGGTACAATTCTTTATTTCCTGCCCGACTTTAAAATATCATGAAACAATGCAGGTCGTTGCTCAAGAGCGTTAAAAATTTCTCTTTTAATACTGTTGTTTTAAAATCCTGATTTAACTATTATAATCGGTAGCTAAGGCTACACTCTAAGGAGGTTTAGCTTTTAAATCGTTCTGGTAAAGCTGATAAATCTGAGCCATTTGAATTTTCGCCCATACAGTTTCTTGACACTGACAAATCTTGCACTAAAAGAAAATAACCTCCTTATTTATGAATTATTTCATTCCAGCAACAAATTTTTAAAATCGGATGAAATCGTTAAAAGTTATATTTTAAAATTGGGTTATTTTCACCATCCAAAGAATTTTATAGATTTAGACATTCGCTAATTTTTAGTAATTAAGGAGACTTCTAGGTATGTCTCGAAGTGAATATAAGAAGCCATTCGAGGGTGTGTGCCAGAAACGCGCGGGCGCCGGAAGCCAGTAGATATTTTTAGAGAAATCTAAAAACACACAAAAGACATGCTGCAAAAAGCTCATAAATGCGTTCGAATTGCATTTGACCACTTTTTGAGGTGTAACATTCAAGGTGTGCCGACCGCCGACCTGTCGTTGAAATCGTAGCTTTGTGGAGAAAGTGTTTTTTTTTTGTTGTTATTTATTCATTTCACGTCGACAAAAGTGGAAAGTATACTGATACTAAAATGAAACTGCGACTACTACAATTGTTGCCAAGTTGAAACAAACAAGCAGAAAATGCTTGAGTTTTTATCATATATAACATTTATGAAACAATAAGCATGACCAAATAAGATTTAAGATATAATTTTATTGAATTTTTAACATAACAATGTATAAAATTATTAAAACAATCTGCAAGATGAACACTAGACTGGATTCAATGCAGATTCAGTAATGTCGTGTTATTACCTCCTTCGTGTAGGTAGGAAATATTTCTACCTGAGTGTGTATGCAACGCTGAATACCCACTTTTTTCACCTTTGTAGATTTGCACAAATATACCGACTGGCATTTCTTTTCATCAAACTCTGTTTGGGAGTCATTTTGCCTAGATAGTTGATGCTCAAATTTTTGGAGGAGTTGAGCTATTTTGCCTTTGTTAATTATTTCGACCGCATTAAAAAGTGTTTTTTTTTCCTCTGTCTCCGACTCACTTGAACTACCCGATGCTGTTAAGGTGTAGGCCGAAAACTGTGGGCCTGATATGTGACCGGAGTCATCAGAGTCAGTATCTAGCTCTTGTTCTGCAACAATCTGTTTAACGTAAGTAGTTGTAGTTCCCCAGTTAAGATTAGATTTAATTGCAGGGTCCTCTTTTACCACACGGACCAATAAGTCATAATTTTTGTCTGAAGTCTCACCCAGCTTGGGCAGTATTAGCTTACAAAATTCCAAATGTGGTTGCTTAAGTTTCACCTCATTGGCAAAGTGAAGTTCTTGATTAGTTTTAAAACTTTCAAGTTTGTATGGTTTCATCATATGGTTAATACAATTTTGGTTGTTACTGCACCTTGCAGAGCAACAGCTTAATTGCTTATTCAAATCTTGAATTCTTGGCGCCACTGTTTTGGCGCTGCATCTCTGTAGCTTTGGTACTGCTAAAGAGTGGTTCAAATAGTGCGTCTCTAAAGCATTACTTTTTTCTTTTGTTTTATAATCGCATATCGAATGTTCCATGCTAAAACTTTTACGCAAGCTCGATTTTTTTAGTATTGGTATGCGACTGCGGTTCAAATTATTTAATGTCGATAGCGAACTGTATTTAAACGAATGTCGATTGAGTGATTTAGTTATTAAAATGTTTCGACCGCTCAGCTGTGGATCTACAAGAACTTGATTTTGCGACACTGGTGCATTCTCCTCGCGTGCAGTTATAAGCGGAAAGTTATTCAAAATTTGGTCAAAACTTTGTAGCACTGCATTTAATTTCCTTTCGTCGCTTGCAACTTTCTCTAGCTCAGCAAAGATTTCATCTTCTAGAGATTTTTGATTTGTGATAAAACTGCGTTCACTTTCCTCATCGCTATCCACATAGCTGGATGCACCAGGTCTCGAGTAGTTAGTCATTGGCATTGAATCTGATTGAGTTTGATCAGCGCCACTATTTGGTGTATATTTACCACCTATGGAGCCATTCTCTATAATATCATTAGAGCTTTTAGAGCGAGTGTGCTTACTTGCAGCTTTGTTATAAATCTTTCCTGTTATCTTTGGGGTAAGATTATCTTCGATTCTATGGCGTATTTGCGAAAAAAACCTTTTGCCAACGCCTTTGCTGTTGGCCTTACTTTCCTTACGGCACTGGACCAATTTTTGTGCTGTTGGTGGCGCGTTTCCTTTTAAGGACAGTTTCGATTTGTTCATATGCTTATACATGGTGATTCATTAAATACTTTAAAATTTTCTTGGCGTATTAATTGTATATGCTATTTACGAAAGTGTATCCTTGAATATTTAGTTGCACTTTCTCTGTATCACACCTCGGATGATCATACATCAACATTAATGCGTTTCCAGCGCGTAAGTTGTATGTTTCGCCATTGGCGTTTGTTGTGTGACTGACTTTTCATGAAATAGTTTACCAAACCAATACCTGAGAGTACATGTAAACCGCCAACGTGATTATTAACACAAGCAGCAACACAAGCTACAAATTCGAAAGCGTCATGTCCAGCATAGTAAACAACCGGTGTTTGATGAACGAAGCAACTTTTGGGTTGTGACGTAAAGCGCTTCAAGATGTCCACATGCACGATGCTATATACATACTTGCAAGTTGCACCTGTGGCCAGCTACTAAACCGATTTTGATGTCGCTTATCTATGAAAAGTTCTGGGTGAATGAATATATTGGAAGAGTTTCTAGAAAGCACATAAAATCAATTGAGTGAATTATGTGGGGAGCGGCCAGCTTGGAATAGGGTACGTAAGTACCATGTGGCAATTTTTGTGCGTTTTTTGAAGGAGAAATTATCGTATCTTCTGGTATTGTGTTCTGAGGTTTTTGGTATGGGTGAATTATTGTTATGACTAAATGAATTTCGCACCTCCAGATCCGATGTGCGTGCCGATATGGATGACCTCCTGAAGACATATTATTTCTGTTGTTTCTCATTGTAATAGACAACGTGCTCTATGGGAGCTATATGATATAGTCAACCGATTTCAATAAATTTTGACACAGTGCTTAAATACCGTAAAAAAGATATGAATGCCAAATTTATTTCAAATATCTTTACAAACAAACAAAACACATCGAATTTCGTATAAAAACGTGTTTTTGGACCGATTGGTCCTATGGGAGCTATATGATGTAGTCACACGATTTGGATTAAATTTGGTACAGTGCTTAGGAACTATAAAATACTTACGAATGTCAAATTTGGTCCCAATATCTTAACAAACAAACGAAACACAACAAATTTTGTTAAAAAATCGTTTTTTGGAAGATCGGACCTATGGGAGCTATATGATATAGTCAACCGATTTTGTTCAAATTTGGCACATTGCTTAAGTGGTCTAAAAAATTTCCAAACGCCAAATCTGGTAAGGATATCTTTATTAAAAAACGAAATATAGCGAATTTTTCTTTAAAAAAGTTATTTTGGCCGATCGGTCCTATGGGAGCTATATGATGTAGTCAACCGATTTCGATCAAATTTGGTACAGTGATTGGGAACTATAAAAAACTTTCAAATACCAAATACGATATCTTCAAAAACAAACGAATTATTCATCTAAAACGCTTTTTTTTTGTCGAGGTCGTCTCAAACACCCCATGGGAGCTATATAATTTATCCCCGATATCAAAAAAATAAAATAAACTTGCCTCCTATGGAATAATATGGGATCTAATGTGAAAGTTTGGTAACTCTAGCTCTTACCATCTCTGAGATCTAGGCGTTCACACGGACGGACGGACATGGGTATATCGACTTCTCTATTCACCTTAACCATATTTTAGGTAACTTTGGGGTGTCTCCGACGTCTCCTTCTATATGTTACATACATTTTCGGCTTGTACGAACTTAATATACCCTTAGTACCATACGGTAGAGGGTATAAAAATCAACTCTGCAAACAAGCAGAACTTCACAATCAAAAATAAAGATATCGAAGCACGCCAATTAAGGCCAAAAATAAGGAGTTCCTCGGCACTAACGACAAGCACAAAAATACGAATTTTAAAAAAACGTTATTCCTGTTTTATTATACGGATGTGAAACGTGGCTCACGACCGAAAATTTAATGAAAAAAATACAAACCTTCGTACAGATGCTTAAGACGCATTATATCAATATGATGGCCAAATACAATAAGCAACGAATATAGATATAGAAGATGTAAATTGAACCGATGTCAGATTTTATTAAAAGACGAAAATGGCGTTGGATCGGCCACACTCTACACAAAGAACCATCAGAAGTTTGTCTCCAAGCGTTTGACTGGAATCCGCAAGGCTATAGGAAAAGAGAGCGGCCTTAAACAACATGAAGAAGAACGTTAAACCGCAATATAAACTGTACCGGAAATCATGGAGTGAACTGAAAGCAACAGGGCATAATCGTACTAGATGGAAATGTAACTAAGGCCCTATGCTCCACAAGGAGATAAAGGACACAACAATAACAACATAGATATAAATGGATAAATATTAACCAAAATGTGCCGGATAACATGAATATAATCTTCCTTTTTATTACTTGCTATTTTTCGAAAAAATTTCGTTTTTCATTGATTCACTCAAGCGGAGCTGATTCGACATTTGGACCATTTGGATAATTGCTTAGAAAACGCAGTTTACCAGCAAATAGTTTAACCAATTTGTCACAAAAAATGTTAATGTAAAGTATATTAGAGCACATTTGCCAAATTGCTATCGAGTTATCGAAAAATTGAAACACTCAAAATGGTTCTATACATTCGCTTTTTGGAGTCTATATTGAACATTTTATACGGAGTTCAGCTCAAAGGCACGCAATAAACTTGTACAAAAAAAATATTAACAAAATGGGCTATAATTTGAACCCGTTGAATCTAAAATGATGCCAACACAACCAAAAAGGTGCAACCTTATTTTAATCAAAATTTTGTAGATCTGAAAAGGCAACGAATTACCATATTGTGCAACACTTACTCAACAACTCAAAAGGGAAAAGTAGAATATGAGGAAAAGTAGAATTGAAACGCAGTGTTGATTTACAGCATGTATTTGCTTTTGTAAAAGTCCTCAATTTTTCAACTCCTCAACTCAATACAAAGCGTGAATACCCTAACTAAATTCTACAATAAAATTTTAAAATATTTGTTATTACCGATTAATCTTTGTTTTGAATTCGTAAAAGTTTAAAAAGGAAATACTTAACTTTTTGTTCTTAATTTATCGTATTACGATCGCTGCATAGTTTCTTTCAGTTTGAACTACTGGGTGCAAAATAAACAACCACGAGAGAGAGCTATTTAATATTTCCTCACCTTGTACACGCGCATTGCTTCCTATGTCTAAGAGAAATTTCAAAAACAAATAGAGCTAGATGAGCAATGGGCCTGGACACCCCTGAATTAAAGAAAGACATATCGTGTGCTTATGCAAAAAAAAAAAAAAATACTAATCGATGTTTTTTTAAGAAAATTTAACATTATTGTAAAAAAAAATTGGTCATTCAAAGTATTGTCCATCGCTAGCTACCACTTCTTCCCATTTTTCTGGCAGAGCTCGTATACCTTGATGGTAGAAGCGTTCGTCTTTTAAGTCAATCCCCAAATGAAGCTATTTTGAAATATCTTCATATAAGTGGAACTGCTGATCAGCCAGACCATGTGCCATTGAACGGAACAATTAATAATCGGACGGCGCAATATCTTGGCAATATGGCGAAAGGGGTAGGACTTCCCATTTAAGCGTTCCCAAGTAGGCTTTAACAGGATTGACAACATGAGGCACAGCATTGTCCATGCAGTAGAATCGCTTTATGTGCCTCTGCTCGTATTGTGGCCGTTTTTCACGTAGTGCTCGACTCAATCGCATCAATTGAGTTTGATACCGTTCCCCAGTGATGGTTTCGCTCGGTTTCAATAGCTCATAATAAATAACGCAGACCTGGTCCCACCAAATGCACAGCATAACCTTTACAGTGTTAATATTCGGCCGAGCCAATGATGTGAGCAGTCCCCAAGACTTTTTCCTCTTTGGGTTGCTATAATAAATGTAAAACGAAAAAACGACTTGATTTCAAATCATAAGGAAACCAAGTACCTTGCTTTTGAATCATTCCCAACGCATTCAATCGCTTGGAAATGGCTTGGCGGGTAACTCGCAATGCTGAAGCAAGCTCTTCTTTAGCACGAATCCTCATCCCATCGAGCATTGGTTTTGGGTCTTCCTTCAGTGGACGATCGTTAACATCGGAACCAATCACGGTACTTTGTTTCGCTCAGAGCAGCATCTCCGTACACTTTTTGGAACTCTCGATGTGCTTCAGCTGCCGTTTTCTTCGATCGGAACTAGAAAATCAGCACATCCCGCGATTGTTTGGCACAGAATTAAACATTTTCACTAATGTGTCAATGTCTGTTTGTTTACCATATATCTTAGCTTGGTTCATGAAGCTTTGGGTATGTCAAAATCGACCAGCACTTATTGCCATAGTCATGTATTGACAAACAGCTTAGTTAGGACTTAGTGGCGCACCTAATACATTTCTATAAACCGAGTTTAGGAATTTCAAGATATCAAATGCTCCTGGTGCAAATAATATTACCGGCAATGAACGTATTTTTTTAAGTACGCATAAACGCGTTTAAACGCTAAATTAACGCACAGCTTAGAAGACGAAAGAGCAATAAGAAATTAAAATTCAAACATGTGTAATCATATAATTTTTTGCCACGGAGGAAAACGTTTTTTTAGTAATAAAGAATGCAAATAAAAAATATTCTAGCACCAAAATAAAAAAATAAGTAACACAATTTATTTTAACCGATGCATGTTTTAATTATTTGCCTTTGTTAATTAGCAAGTTGTATATTGAGTTCTGCGTAACACTTTATACATACATTTCGGCTGATGAGACAAATACTGAACAATCCATAAATAAGCAGACGCCAACCCCATATTTCATATGTTACTTTCCTCTGCCCATAGAATTGAAGAAGAGCGCTAACAACATAGTCAGAGTCAATATACCAATTAAAATAATTATAGCTTTGATTGGAACTTGAAGAGCAATCGCTAAATTCCTTTCTTGAGTATTCCATAGCACATAAATAATAAATTCACAACTTTAACGTTCTCTTTCATGCACGCGTCGAAAGTATATAACCATTGACTCTACCAGCAAATGAATAAGAGGCTCGATTCTGGTTTATCTTACTACAAATCCGACATAAGTATGGTATAATATATTATTGTACTAGCTTGTATATACAGTGCGAACAACTGGAAATTTTACACTATGTGATCAACAACAATCAGCTTCATAAACTTGACCGTGAAATCTACCAGCATTGTAGCAAGCGTTTCCACAGGGCGAAAATGTGGATTTTCCAGTTGAACGCAAATGACGTCAAAGTTAAACGACTAAATTACTGGATCCCAAAGAAGCACACACGTGCAAGAAGAATAAAGGAAACTTGTTCTGGTATCATGAGTCGTCTTAAACTATCGTAGTGATATTGGGCAAGGAAATTCAACTTATTCAGTTCAGTAAGTTGCACATTTACTCACTCTCCAATGAAAAACCCAACACCAGGTCCCCTTAATACGGGTATTTCTCGAGAGGAAGTGCTGCACTAAAGTCCCTCAAAAGTTCCGTTAGAGTCGCACAAGCATCCTCGTAAAATTGTCGTCTTTCTGCATGTGCATCCAGCTGGCGCTGCTTGCAGGCGGCGCAAAAAGAGTCAATATAATTATGGTTTTTATAAAAGATTGACAGTGGTTTCGGCTAATTTACAGTGCTCTTGACATTCCAATTGTTTTGCAGTTAAATTGGCCCGCACTCAGCTAGAGCTGATTATACTACCGAGTTTTTCATAAATTTAACTATTCTAAGCCCCAGAAAGTAAAAATATCTTCATGCCATTCTTACACTTAATTTCCACACAATAGCTAATACTATCCTATAGTTGTGATAACCTATTACGAATAATCATGTGAAGCAATAACGCAAAACTGTAACGGTAAATCGAAAGGTCCAATAATAAACAGTTTTTGTTGCAAAAAAAACTTAACTGGATATATTAATCGATATCGATAAAATAAAATAATCTTGTCTCCCGTAGGATAATAAGTAGTCAAAATAATTGTAATTTCAATTAGACGCCGCAAATGTTATAAAAAATCAAGAAAAACAAGGGCAGGGGTGCAATTCCTAAAATTAACGGATGATCCAATTGAGCTATCCGACAGTTGGATACTAATTACACGATGGCTTTCAACAAAACTAGCTCGGAAATAATCCTCATTGTTACTTAACTCTATCTGATCGTAATACATAAGTTACCGCCGTTTATTCCCAATGTTTGAGGCTTTATTGTTAAATAACATACTTGATTTGTTGAAATTACTGCCGACTACTTTTTCCAATCTTTCTGGTAATGTGAGTATTTTGAGGCGACCCACGCATCGCACCATTTTTTGACTTCATAAGTAATCCGAAGCAGCAATATGTGGAGAGTACAGCGGGTGAGATAGGACATCGAATTTAAGCGCGTCCAGCTATGGCTCGACCGGTCTAGTGTCTGATCATTGTAGTGCAGGAGGATTCCTTCAATGATCGGTTCAAAACCATCAAATGCTTTCAATACCGAACTCCTTTGATGGTTTTACCTGGTTTCTGAAACTCATAGTATACTACACGGATCTCAACATCTCTCTGCTTCAACTCGTACATAGCCCATTCCCTTGTTTCTGAATCGTTCCGAATGCCTCAAGCCGATTCAAAATAGCTTGCTAAATAAATCCCAGAGATGACATTTCTTTTTGCGTTTGGCACGAGTCTTCATCAATTCTTCCAATTCGGAGTCTTTGAAACTCTCTTTGGCCCACCAAATCAGTCAAAATCACAGATTTTGAAGCGCAGAAAATCATAACTAACCCGCAAATGCTGAGAATTTTTAATGAAAGTACAAGTTCACTGATTATGTTAAGTAGGCATCTTATTTTAAACCAATTTAAATTACCTAAAACGGCAGTACCAAAATTGTACACCTAACAATTCTATTACTGTTCTCAAAAATGTAATCCTATTGTGCCGTCTCACTTGTCTATCTTTCTGGTTACCAGTTCACATTTTCTTCGGTTCTAAGTTAAACGCTTTTCGCTGATGCTCCTATATTGACTTAATCGCTAAGCTGAGTTCCTAAAAGCTTCAAGAGCTGCCTGGCGTATCTCGTGCCTGTTCAACTAAATTACGTATGGGCTATGACCTATTAAATCTATCTATTTTTCTTTCTAATATTCTTATCACAATATCTTGTCTTATTGCTGATCTGTGTATATAAAATGATGCGCACCTGTTTTAATCTCCTTGCTAGGACACATTCAATCTAAGTCTAGGAAGTATATCACGTTCCTGCTCTGCAAGCCTCAACTCTAAGTTTTCTCAAAGGTTTGTTCTACGCTTAGTTTTTATAATTTGCTCTTTTCAAGACTTGGTCTTAGTATCTCTTTAAGACTCTGCTTTTATTTCCCTTTCTCACTATACATCTTCATTCTGAATATTTTGATGTTATACTTAGGCCCTGAACCTAGTCAACTGAAGATGAAATTCATAAATTTTTGACTATAACTTTTTCAGTTTTGTTCAGTTTGACACACAGATGCATGTAACCACAACGCTTTGTGAAATTTCAAATTAAAATATTAAACGGTGAGTTTAAATACCGCGAATATCTAGTGCGAGGGAACGTGGGAAGATATTGACATGATTCAAGAAAACTCCACCTTCTGAGGAATTTGCGCACCAGTTGGTAAAGTTTACTATCTGTAACTCTAATAGTTTTCGCTATTCGAGGTTATGGTAGGCATTCGGGTATAAAGAAACTAGAGTCCGCAACGCCTAGTATACCCTTTGCATCAATCATATTATCGTAGAGAGGAGTAACTTGGCGCTCCCCCAGAAGCATGAAAAGTCGTTATTGGACATACATATAACCGAGTCACAAATAATTTGTGAAATGTCATAAAGTAATTTTTTTTTTCTGTCTTACTGTCCCTGCTTTCAAGAGATGCGTATTGCAAATAATCTAATACAATAGCATACTTGTACTTTATTAGGGACTTTGTCATACTAAAGACTCGCTAAATATTTGTCAAAATAAAAGCACGATATTTTAATTTTATAAACAAATTAAAGGGCGCAGGTGGCCACATAAAAGGTGTGATAAGATTTTTTTTTCGTTTTGTGTCTTTGAATGCTAATGAGGCAATTATAATATAAAAAGTTTTGAAGCAGGTAACAGGTTAACAATTAAGTTGTTTGGCTTCTTAACATCGGGTCAATGGCCAGAAGTTGTTTCTGGTTAATCTCTTTTGAACCTCGCATCAAGTAAAATAGATGTAACTGAGATTAATTAAGAGAGTACTTATTTTCAAATATACTACACACAATTTGAATTACATTTTAATATATAAAAAGATTTTGGAGTAATTCTATATCCTTTTGTTAATAAGGACAGCAGTGATTTCAGAAATTGGGAGACAAAATAAGCTCGATTTGAAAAAAAAATTGCTAAAATAAGAAAACGGCTAAACTTAAAAGCGGTTAATATACTAACGAAAAAAAAAAAATTTAGTACATACTGTATTTTTTCTGTCGAAAAAATGTTTTCTGCATATTCCTACTAAGAACTTTCCAATTTGAATTATTATACCCTGTACCATATGGTAGAAAGGGTGTATTAAGTTTGTGGAATCCGAAAATGTGTGTAACATATAGAAGGAGTCAGGGTGACTAGAGTAGTCGATATACCCATGTCCGTCCATCTGTCCGTTAAAACGGACTAAATCGATTGACTATATCATATAGGACCTATTTTCCCAAAAATCGATTTTTGAACACAATTTGTTGTGATTCGTTTGTTTGCGAAGACATTAGGACCAAATTTCGTATTCATAAGTTTTTTAGTTCCCATGCATTGTACTAAATTTAATCAAAATCGTTTGACTATATCATATAGGTCCCATACGACCAATCGGTCAAAAAAAAAAAAGTTTTTTATACAAAATTCGTTGTTTCGTTTGTTTGTTAAGATATTTGAACCAAATTCTGCGTTCTTTTTTAAGGTACCAAAGCACTGTACCCAATTTGATCAAAATCGGTTGACTATATCATATAGCTCCCATAGGTAGGATCGAAAAAAAAAATGTTGCTTAAAAATTCTTTTTTTTTTTTGTTCTTGGTTTTTTAAGAAGGAACCTAATTTGGTAATCAAATGTCTTTGATGTTTTTAAGCAATATACCGGATCTTATTGCAAGCTAGTGCTACAGGGTACGCCATTTTTTAAAATGAAAATTCATTTGTTCACGAAAAATATTTGGAACATTTAAGAAGCCTGCAACAAATTAAATCGATGATTACTAATTACATATGGCGGGAAATCGCTTTTAACTCTTCGTCGGACACCTGGATCTGGCCAGACGTATTTAGTTTTTGACCGTTAATTTAAAGTATATCTTATTTAGATATCGACTTGTGCTTGAAAAAGGATTCCTAAAATTTTATTATCTATCGATCCATGTATAGTAAAATATTGAAAAAGTAATTTACATACATTTATATGAGAATTTAGGAAGGCTTAAGCATGTAAATTTAGAGATACTGTTATATAATCTTATCCTTGTAAGTAAGTAAAGAATGCTTCAGCTGTTTGCTTTGCAAAATTGTATTTAGGATGCAACTTTAGTCATACTATTTAAAAACTTTAGTACTTTATCAAATCCAAATTGTACTGATCGTACAATGGTTACTGGTATGTTTTTAAAAAAGTTGCCAAAAAATATGAATATGAAGCTTCAATGCAAATTGATTGCATTGCCTGAATTTCTACTGCTTGCTAAAATTTAAATATTTGGTTTTTTTAATATCGGGTATTAAATTTTAAATTGTGTTTATATTGCATACATACTTATTTTTTTTTTTTAAGTTGCCAAGCAGTATGAACTTAGCTTTAAGGCAAATTGACTGAAGCGCCTGAATTTCTGCAGCAGCAGCACACAGAGCCGCCGACAAACGAATCTGTATGAAACCAGCCTCTTTTTTTAATTCTGCGACATTTCGGGTCAGAACTTGTTACAACTCAGACGTATACGCACGTCATATGGCCAGAGAGATTCTCGATTTCTGTGTTGTTTTAATAAGTGAACGGACACGAAGGTTTTAGTTGTGTTGAAACTGTTGAATTTTACACTTTCGCGAATTGTTAAGGCTGAGCTTTTGATATTTGTTTGTGCGTGGTCAAAATGCACTGTTCTCTTGGCATTCTATGGTTTCTTTTGGTGCAGGGCATATATGGAAGTTAGTAAAATAGTAGCATTATGTTTTATATGCATTTCAGTAGGCTCCTTAATTGGCTTAGCCATTTAATTGTAGATCCACTAGGACACAGAATATTTTCGTACCAACGCGGAAAGTGCGAGAATACCATTTTTAGCGCGGTAGAGGATATGTTAAAAACAGAGCTTCGTGTGCTGACTAATCCCAACATTCGCTACTCGAACGTAAAGTATTTGAAATATGATTTGTACACAGCACTAAATCCCAACCAAAGGCAACGCCTTCGTACCGACGATGTCGTAGCACTGAAAACTTCATATTTTAATCCAAAATGGCCTGTACGGTAAGGGTCGGGTTCAGTTCAACGTCCTTACTGCACTTACATTTAATTTAATTTTACAGATTTTCTATACACGGTTGGGCAGGTAAAGGTACAAGCTGCTCCAATGCTGCTATTAAAGATGCATATTTGGCGCGTGGCCTTTTCAATGTTATAATTGTAGACTGGAGCACTCATGCCATGGACATCAGTTATGGACGCGTATCAAGACAATTGATTGACATCGCTGCAAGCTTTGCGAAATTCGTACGGTTTCTCAATGCCAGCACAGGAGTGCCATTCGAGAGTATGTATCTTATTGGTCATAGCGCCGGCAGTCATATCGCGGGGTTGACGGGCAAACAACTCAAACCCTTGCGGTTGGGGGCAATCTTTGCTCTTGATCCAGCTGGCCTAAACCATCTAAACCAGAGTGCTGCAAGACGTTTGGCTCCCGGAGATGCCCTTTACGTTGAATCTATTCACTCTGACATAACGTTACTTGGCAATCCAAGTAACAAGCTTAGCCACGCCAGTTTCTTTGCTAATTGGGGCTTGGGTCAACCACAATGTCCTAATGCAACTGCTGCTGAATTTGACTTTTCCTGTGATCATTTTGCTGCTTTATACTATTTTGCCGAATCCATACGCAACCCATTAACGTTTGGCGCGCTGCGATGTGATAGCATAGAGAGTATACATCTAGCAATTTGTAGGTGCAGCCAGTTTTACAAATCACCTACATGCACAGCCGATGAATATATGGGCGGGGAACCTGCAGTTCCCAAATCCGGTATATATTATTTTAGCACTAAGTTGGATCCTCCATTTGGATCGGGCGATAGCTTGGTAAATGTTCGACCACCCATAAGTTCTACAATTTTGAAGAGCAGCGTACTACCTATGCTAAGCTTTCCGAAATTAGCAAGGCATCTTTAAGCCATAAAATACTTAAGAAATAATGGCAATATAATAATAAGGACTACTCTAGATTAATTTATTTATGTTTTTAAATAAGATTATAATCGACATTGCGTACCCCAGAATTAAATTAATAAAATTTATATTATTTTGTAATGTTAATGTTTTGTAACGAAATTTAGAAATCTTCTTTGGCTTTTTAGAAGTCGTTTATACGATTTTAAAGTAAATGAAGTATACCTCTTTACTTTTGCAGGCCATATATCCAAAAAGTAAAAATATCTATATGCCGATTTCGAACTGATGCATTTTGTACATGAATGTATACCTTACTTAAGAGCAGACATTACGTGTTGCATGTAGGTTTGTACTGATACCATCATATGCAGGGCACTTGAGTACCACATAGTAAGAATAGTTAAAAACTCTCCATATATATAAAGCGTCTTTTGAAAAATAGCTAATAACTCTTGTTTTGCTTAAATCCACGGTTCAATGAAAATAATTATATGTTGCTAACACTAGTCGACGATGAAAAACCTCCAGAGATGAGACTTATATTTTATGTTAGGGCGATGTTTCAGCATCCAAAATTCGTTTTTTTTATTTTGCTCTTATAGCTCGTTTTTTTCTAGGACTATTTTAGTGAAAATGGACCTTTTTCAAAAAACGGTTGCACATACATATGATGTCATAAAATCTGTACTAATACGAATTTTTTCAACATTTTTTTTCATCCTTAAAATAAGAATAGAGTACCTTTCCATAATGCCCCCAATCATAAAAATCGGTAACCTGAAGAAAAAAAGCCACAGCCGAAAATATGTGCCCGAAAGGCCAAAAACACATTTTGGTAACTTTTTCTACAAACATAAAATATAAATCTCATCTCTGGAGAAAAAAAAAGTGTGAAATTTGTCGACTAGTGTAATATGTAGTGTACATGCTGGCACTACGAACTGTGCGGGTATCTTTTAAAGTGTGGTGAATTGCAAACCGGATCTGCGTAAGGATAATGCGAATCAAATGTGTTTATCCCAACACCTGGCTTGGTTCTGGTTCACCGTGCCTGCCTACAACTAATTATACCCTGTGTAACTTAAGGGGACGCTTCCATGGATTTTGACCAAAAAATCGATTTTTGCAAAAAATAAAAGCCACACATTTGTAAAATATGTGTGTAAAAGGATTTTTCGATACAACAGTCTGGAACACACCTGTCTCACGCGCTAAAATAAACTTTAAATGCGTTTATATCGAAACCATGTTTTCCCATATTTACGATTCTAGTTCCAGCCGTAGAATATTTCATTATCTTCAAGTACTGACAAAAATGTTTGATTTATGTCCACTACAAGAGGCGGAGGAATTGCAGTTTGGGGACCATGCTTTGCACGCAGAGGCTCACGAAAATCAACATTTTGTAACCGCCATTTTTAATTTCTTAAATTTTTTATACTTTTTAAATTCTTTAATAATAAACGAATATAATTATGAAAACCGGAAGTTCGTACGCCTTTTCATTGTCCCCAAAAAAAAAATCAAACTTTGCCTTATTTTTGTCCAAATCCAGGGGAGCGTTCCCTTAAGGTCCAAAAAATATATCAAGCTTCAGAAATCTAACATACATAAGGAGATAGAGGCCGGGCGACTAGAGAAATCGATATAACGAGATCTCAGAGATAATAAGTGCCAGGAAAACTAAACTGATATTTAGATTAGATCCGTTATCAGGTCGCTCCCAATGGGATATTTTAGAGTACCTTGAAAAAAAATTTGATCAAGTCGAGGCGGTGTCCGACAGTGTACCCTGGACTTTTTTTTCAATTAAAAATTTTACTCCTGCATATTCCTTGTAGGAATTTTTCAATTGGAACATTGTTTTTTGGGGCAAAACTATATTTATACCTATATATTTTGTAAATTTGTACCGCATCCATAAAATTTTGATGTCGATTTGTTCTAATGTTGTGTATCTAATGATCCACAAGAATTTCTGAATTCTAGGTCACCTAATTACGTAGAGTCATATTGACTCATAGGCATATTATATTTATTTATGGCTATAACTTTTGTTGTATTTGTCGATTTTGTTAACACTCAGATGCATGGGTCTATGACGCATAGCTCTGTCAAATTTTAAACGGATTGGTTAAAAACCACGAAAATCTACTGAGGAGGAACGAGGGAAGATATTGACACGATTCAACAAACTTAATCTTCTCAGAAAATATATGCATCAAATGATAAAGTTTCGTTTCTCTAGCTTTTATAAACTCTGAGGTCTTCATGTTCATACAGACGGACATGGCTCACTCGCTACCCGGCGTTATAACAAGCATTTTGGTATAAAGGCCACATCCACGCATTCTTCTGTCCGTTACATACATTGCACAAATCCAGTATAGACCTTGGTACAGGGTATAAACAATAGTTTAGATGTGCACATTGTTTGTTTAGAAAGATAAATTTTACTTTTTTGTAATGCAGACCTACCTACCCTTTTGCAGTTTTTAGTGATTTTTTGTTTAATTAAAGCACAAAAAGAAGCTTGATATAAAGATTTTTTGAGTTGTATCAAGTTTTGAGCGTATGTCATGCATTCTATTTTGACAGTCTCATTTGTTCTCTATACTTTTGTTTACATTTCGATTCCTTTTTTTTATGTGGATAGTTTAATTTCTTTATTTTGAATGTGCCTTTTTCCGAAATTTTATTCTTCATCAAGGGCGGAGACGAATTCAACAAATTATAAGTCATCAAAATCTGCCCAGCCGTTCTTGAGCTTTGAATGGTGTATGTAGGTAGGTTAAGGCGGCAGTTGGGACTTAGCGTCGAAATCAATTAGGCCAAGAACATGCCCTTCGTGATACCGATAATGGGAGTAAGTGATAAGGATAGAGAATAGACAGGAAAAAATTTGAGAAATAAGAAAAGTGGAAAGTGCAGAATCATGCTTAAGGTGGGATTCGAACCCACAACCTCTGGGATGACCTAGTACACTGTCGCTAGGCTTTGAATGGTGTAACTAATACATTTTTTTTTATATCGATGTATTATTTCTTTTACTTTAATTGGTTCTTTTCTGAATGAACTGAGAAAATAGCATGCACAACACAAAACAAATTTTTTGAATATGTTTACATAAATAAACATGGCGCATATTTTCAAAAAAAAAAAAAAATCCTTTGTAATAAGAATTACTTTTTATTAGTTTATTAGTCATGGCTAATATTAATCGAAAGATGTAGAGCTGTGCTAACAAAAAAAAAGTAAGGTAAATCTGAGTAAAACGCAGCAGCAAAATATTTTGTGAGCAAAAACGAAAACGAATAATTAATAATTAATTGTTTTTTCCGAAGCACGGCTTACATATTCTTCGAAAGCGAAAGGTAGGAAAAAAAAATGTTTTTTTTTTTTAATGTTTTGCTCTTTTAAAAGGTACTCCAAAAAGCTTGTGATAGGCGAATTTGGTGATGATATTTTAGTAAACCAACGACTGGCTACGCTCTTCAAACATTTTTTTTTAAAGATACGTCCTATCATTTTATTTGGTGCAAGATACTCTGTACCGTCACATGGAAGTCAATTATGTATGCATCTTAAAATGTTAAACGAGAGATACTTCTATATAACGTCGGTATTAAAAAAATTCAATAAATTTGTCTCCTGTGGCTATTATGGGATCGAATGAAAAAGTTTGGTTGATGTAACTCTTTTAAATTTGGACATGCGTATCATAAAAATATAGGAATTAAGCATATACAATGGTTGGAATAAGAAAAAAGAATCTATTAAATAGTTGATATTACATACCTGACTAGGTCCAATTCGATAACTGGCTGTATCCACTTCATTAGCTAATAGAATTTGTTCTACAGTAACATCCTTATTGACAACTTCATGGGCTAGCAAACCAAATCGACGCACAAACTCCAACAATGGAACAGATTCGGGAAAGCCCAACCGATGCAAGCGGGCAGCCTGCAAAACTTGTGAGCCCCGCAGCTTAAAAAAAAAAATAGAAAACATGTTTCACGCAAACAGAATCTGACAAAGCAATATATGGCTTACCTGACTTCGAAGCAATGGTATATTGACCAACTCTTCTTCAGATGACTGACCCGGCGATAACCGAGAATCGTTGGGAGAACCATTGGCAGTGTATTTTGCATATTTAGCTGAATTGTGCTGCAACAAAAAACAGTGCACAAAGTGTGTACCAGTGCGTCGCAACGTATCAATTATGCCATCAACGGTGAACTTCACCTGTAGCATAATGGAGTTGCGTTTAACACCAGCAGTGGAAAAGGATCTACGAATACTCGATACGCGTCGTAGCGACTGTGTGTTCTCAAGGCCGGCAAAAGACCCGCAAAAGACCATAGCACCAGATCCTCGCGCCAGTGTGCCCGTATACAAACGATTCACTTCTTCACGACTGCTATTCTGAAGCAGTGAAACAACATTCCGTATAGCGGGATGCTCACGGCTGCTTCGTACCCAACCTTCGACATCATAAAGCACTGGGTTTGTGCCCTGTAAATGGTGCAATACAAATTGCCGCGGTGCAGTACATTTTCGTAGTAAAGAATGATATTCTCGATCACCGTAGTGCGAAAAAAGGCGTTCAATGAATGTGTCGTCATTAGAATTTGGATAAATAGATTCCTCATCAAGCAGCCTGCAAATAATATTAAGTAGCACATAATTAGTTTTATTTATATTTTTAAATATAGTTTTATTTAAGCAATACGAAAAACAAATCAATATTGATTGATTTCATCTATCAGGTTAGTTAATAGTCAATTTTTACAACAGAAATATCAACGGACTCATAGCTCGTATTCAATTCCTTTCTGTTTTATATAGTATATGTTTTTATATCATCTTTCTAATCAAGCCATTATTGATAATTTATAAAAAAAAAACTTAAATTTCAATTATATAACTTACCAAAGCAACCCACGACGTTCATGTTCGCGTAGATCTCTCTGCGAAGATCGAACTACATGATTTTGTGGCGACTTATCGATAAGGGATATCAATGGACCTGGATGAGACTCTAAGGAGTGGTCAACTTCGATTTCGACAAGTTCCTGAGCGTAACGATCTCGTGGCGCTACTAACGTTGTATGATAGAACAGCATCTGTAGTCGCTCCTGTAAATAATTGTGACGCAAATCCGCTAACGAGGCACCAACTTGCTGCCCACAACTAGCAGGATTTTGAAAGCCTGGTGAATCAATGAGCATGATCGATGCTATGGTATGTGCTGATGTGCATATTTGTCGATTAATAAGCGCCACCACCGATGCTAGGGCCTCCGAGTAAAGGCCAACAGCCATAGCGTCCAAACATTCCCAAGCGCACTCATTTTCAGCTACTGTAAAAGACTTTGAAGCACTTAAACTGCTAGTACCGCCACTGGTCATGGAATGTATTTGCCCAAAAGTAGCATCTGACAAATCCTCCAAGTTGACACCTAAAAGACTTGCTGCCTTACGTCCGGCCGTGGGATTAGAAAATTGCGTGCGTGCTGCACCTCCAGTGGAAAGTTTAGCTATCCCTGCATTGCCCAAATGATAAATTGCTGCTAGTATGCTCCAAATACCTCGCACAGCTTTGGCATCAATGTTAAGCGTTTCAAATGCTTCAATAGTTCTCGTAAAGTCGTTGCTAGCGCGATGTCGCTCCTCTAGATTTTGTGGCAATGAAACAAAGGGATGATTGTCCTCAGAAGGAATGTTTTCCAGATGCAGCTCTTTTTGCAGCAATCCGGCGGCACCTGCCAAAAGTCGCGTTAGTATATGAAAGCTATGCTCATTTGGCAAGCGTCGTCCAGCACGTTGGCGCTCAGGTAGTAGAACCTGAAGTGAAATTCAATATGCAAACATACGTGGGTATTATTTTTATATGCTCATAATTACCTGTAAAGATGCCGATGTAATTTGGCCTGTTTGATCAAAATCTAAACTAAGGAGCTGTGTTAAGCGTGTTGCATTCGTGTTAAGACAAGTTCGGGTATTTCCGAACGCTTCCAAAATAATGCACAATGCATTGACTTTTTCCGGGCTCATGAAATTGTTGTAAGTACCTACACAAAGCAAAATAAATCATTGGAAAAAAGAAGAAGCTTAACAATTAGCACTTAAAAATATTAAACGAAATAATCTACTCAAATGCATACCAGCTGCCAATGCCAAATAGTTGAGAGCGTGCTTAAAGTTTGTTGTTTTGCCAGATCCAGACCGACCCATAAATATCAGACTTTGATCGCGTCGCATTTCCAACATGTTCCTGTAGGCGGTCTGTGCCAGGGAGTAGACGTGTGGAGGCATATCCTCTCTTTTGCAGCCTCGAAACATCGATACGACCTACAATCGAAACAAGATTGAATAACTTAACCAGTCGTAGCCTCTCAAACAGCTGGTTCGCCTACCTTATCCGAGTATAGAGATAGCGGTGCCATCGGATTGACAACAAGTAGCACAGGCCCCGCCTTCGTGTGTATGAGATTACTTACAAAGCGTTGGCGCAAACAATGCAACACAGAGGCTTCATTCAAGTGCTTTAGATCGCATATGTCTTCGACAAAATCTAGACAAGACGAATTCTGCCTTTCGATGTCATCTTCGTCGACACTCAGCTCCTCTCCATTATGCAGTAAGCGAATGTTTACCTTATGCTGTTGTTCATTATTTAACGTGCCTGTCAAACTCTTTTTAGTAGCCGGTAGCCGTATTGCTGCAGTAAAGCCGCCACGATGTATCAGCCACACGTTTTCAGGTGAGCTAACATCAGTGTCTTCTGACTCGATCTTGTCACCATCACCGCCTTGGCGTCGTAACTTAATAAGGGAATTAGAATCCATATTAGAGGCATGACATCATTTATAATAAAATAACTTCCGAATATGTATAGCTACGATATTTTTGTAAACGACCGAATAATGGTTTTAAGCCTTTTTTCCTTAATCGACTACTACATACATACTAGCTCTCAAATTTCTCAGCCACTCTGAGCCACATCGTGCGGCACGGTTCTAGCCCGCCAAAGAAGGATATACTTCTTTCGGCAGGAGCTTCTGAGTTTGCAAGTATGTGTTGAGGTTTATTTTTTTCAAGATGCTGATATTACTAATTTGTTTCCGGAATCTACTGTGCCCCAAAAGTAGTTCAGTTAGTATCCTAACAGAATTGTTCTAATCAAGTAACTTGGCTTACCGGCCGATTCAGTCTGAGTTACGTTTAACCGATTTTGATAAAATATGAAACTCTAAAAACATCCAAACAACATTTGCCGTGACATAATAAGGAATCTAATCCAAATGTTTTGTTGCTGATGCACTTTCAGTCTTTGAAATCTCGACTCGACTTCTGCAGTCACTCTGAATATATTAATGTAACTATATCCGACTGTGTACCTCAAAGAAAAGAGTAAAAACAGATGCTGGAAAATTTATATTAAAAATTAATTTTTTCGAGAAATATTTCACTTAGTTTGGTTAAAAAACAATCTTGAGTTTCCATTTTTAATATGCAGATTCATGAGAGATAATGCGTATTTCGAAGAAAAAGTATTTTGTTTCGGTGCAGGACGAGAACAAACTTTCATTATTATTTTGAAAATGGCTTTGATTTCATAACACTCTCTTTGCCGCAAATCTGTTTTTAAAACTAATTTTTCATCTCTAAATATACATTGAAATTAATGGAGGGTACATAGTGTGCTATAGTCTGGATGGGAAAACAGAGCTTCTTATACATGTTTATTTTCCAATGTAACAATAATATTAAAAACTGCACAATCTAGAGATGATGAAATCAATTTGTTACAACAAGGGTCAAAGCTATACCGACATTGCACCAAGTCACAAGCACAAAAATTTGATTGCATTTTGCTGCTTTAAAACTGCCAACTAATCGATTTTAATGCTACAGAACTCTTTTGGTACTTCTTTTGTACTTTTTTACAACTAAACAAAGTATACGTTAAAGTCGGACGCAGACGACTTTGGCGTACCCTGCATAACCCACAAATTGCAATTAAGTCCGGTAAATTACTTAAGAACTCCTATGGGAGCTATGTGACATAGTCAACCTATTTGAATCAAATTGGGTACTTTGCTTAGGAACTACCAAAAACTTAAGAATGCCAAATCTGCTTACAATATCTTCACGAACAAACAAATCATAACGAATTTTGTGCAAAAAAGGTTTTTTGACCGATCGGCCCTATGGGAGCTATAATATAAGCTCGATATAAAAAAATTTGTCTCTCCTAAAATAACAAGCCATCTAATCTGAAAGCTTAATCGCTCCAGCTCTTACCATGTCTGAGATCTAGCCGTTCATACGGACAGACGTGGACATGGGCATTTCGACTTCTTTAGTTACCCTGATCATACTTTAGATGGGGGATCTCCAACTTCTGCTTCTATATGTTACATATATTTTCGGCTTGTACAAGCTTAATATACTCCTTGTACCATAAGGTACAGGGTATAACTATAAATGTCACTTGTCTAAGTATAGATTTTAGAGATGTCTCATTTTGACTTCATTGGAATCTGTAGTTTGCCCATCGACTGTAATTATATTTATACTGATAAAGCAAAGGCAAATTCAGTCCGACTTTCCTTGAAATCAAAAACTGTTGGTAAAGGTGTTGGTTACAAAAATTTGATTGCATATTGCTGGTTACAAGCTTTCAAATACTCTTTTTAAATGCAACAGTACATTAGGAGTAAATCTCGTCACAAATTTAGGTACTTCATAGGTGCAATTTCTGAACATTATTTAAGTTAACGCAGTTGTAAATAGAGTTTGAGGAACATAGCACAAGAATGTTTCGTTATATTAAATAAATGCACACCTTTTGCTTAACAAGTGAATCATAGTTTTTATAGCTGCATGCCAACGACCTGGCCCAAATAGCGGCCCAATGCACGCACGCATCTTGATGTCTTCTATAGGATTTACGAATATTACCCGATGACTGCAATGCTGCATTACTATGAAGCGCAGCTGTATGTGGTCTTGCTTCTACTGTCGCCCTGTTGGGTTGCCGATAAATGAGATTTTGATTGGAGCCACGCTCAAACATTTTTCCCAGTGCTGGAGCAGGTTGTAACACTTTTCTTGGTTGGGCTTTGGCAGTGAAAGTCGCTTTGACTTGCTTTGATTCAAATGGCAGCCGTTCTTGGGAATTATCCGATCCACACTTGCTGGTTGTCTCGGAACTGTTTAAATTTGTATATGGTTTGAATGTTGGTTGCTTAGTAACTCGGTGCTTGCTGATTTTAGCTGGCTTAGGCATTGTTATCTGAGTTTTTCTAGTTCCGCAAGCGTGCGCCTTGCCTGTGCAGCCCTTATGAAACGATGGGTTTCGTCCAGCACCCGTAAGTAAAGGTATGGCTGGCGAAATGTCACCGCGCAATGATTGTTCAAAAGTTTTGGGCTCCAACATAATTTCAAGCATGACCAATCTAATAGCAACTCGGAATAGCTGCCAAGAAACTTCAATTTAACTGGACGGTAAGTGGACGCAATAGAAAAGCGATTTATTGTATAAATTGAAAAATCGTCCGAAATTATGAATTATATTTTCTCGTATCGGTTGGTTGTAGAATAATATGTGTACATACATACATATATAATTTACAACTTCCTACGCAAGTAAATACTACACTGCTCTTACGTACTCAATTCTATTTCGTACCGAACTTGGATAAAGTTTTTAATATACTGAAACCAATGCGACTCAACGAAAGCGACAAGTCGAGAAACAACAAAAAGTTCAACACACAATCGCACACACACACACACATACACACACACACGCGCGAGCAAAAAGTCCCAACTGCAGTGTTTACACTGCTGAAAGATTCGTTGCAGTTTAGACGGGCTGTCGTTGCGTCGACCATTGCCGCAGCAGCAACTATTTGTGTGTAGGCCATGCATTATACCTATTATATACATATAGTGTATACATATGCATTTACATCAAAACTCAACGCAAAGCAGCGCTGCTGCAGTCCAAAGTGGGTGTAAAATTGAACATAGACGACGACGCACAATGGTTAATATAGCAAAGTTTACGTCCAATTTGAAAATGTTAATTAAAAGCACATTTGTTTTGAATTCTATACATAATTTTCTAGTCTCCTTCAAATAATAATATACAAGTTAAATTAAACTAGATTTGGTCTAATTTTATAAGGCTGCTACTTTTTCAACTTTTTAGAAATTCAACTATTTAGCCATAATATCGTTCCAAACTCAGACAACATATATAACTGTCTTAAATATTTAAAAGCGCATAACTTAACAAATGACCGATCTCATGTAATATGACACCTATATGATATAGCAATCCGATATCTGAATAAATTCGCCAAATATTTATATAAAATACTTACTAAATTCAAAATTCGATAGAGATAGGTTTGTAACTTTAGAAGATAAGATTACTTTATCGGTGGCAATTTCGCCCACTGTGCAACGCAGACGTTTACGTCAACGCCGCGCAGTGCACTGTTGTAACTGGTCGTGTTTTGTTATTAATATAGCTGCGACTCTAGACTGTAGACACCCAAACAGGCAGAAATGCGAACAGAGAGTCACAGAGACTTGGGCACGGTGTCTACACCGTTCACGTTTATGAATACATTTTAAGAACTTTCGAAGTAATTAACTCTTCAAATACGTATATTGACTAATAGCGAAGTCTAGAAACAAATTTGTAGCTAGTTACTAACTGACTGACAGACTATTTGGTGATCCAGGCATAGCAAAAACTGCTGCAAGTTCTAGCACATAAGCAAACTAAGTTTTTTGACCCATCGTCCCTACAGTAAATTGATTTTTGTAAAATTTGGTAGAGTGATTGGGAACTGGAAAAAACTTCAGAACGCCAAATTAGTTTTCGATATCTTCCAATGTATAAAAGAGTATATTTTCCGGGAACAAATTTAAGTTCTAACGTATCTACAATTTGATGCCAACTTTTACCGGGTGCGCAACAGAAAACCATCTCCTAAATTTATCTACTTTCAATTTTCAGGCGCCATAGACGTGTTTTAACGAGGTTTTGAAATTGTTTAGTTTAATCATTTACTTCATACAAATTATATTCTCTTTGGGTACAAGTAAGTGTTGATAGAATACGAAAATTTAAACAAATTGTTTTCGATAAATGATAATTGGTAGAAATAGTGTCAAATTCACAAATAAAACCAATTTTATTTTAAGAATCTATAACTAATTTTAAAAGGTTATTCAACTTCTGATTTATTTGTATCTCTATAATTTGATAAATATATATTTAAATTCATCATTTTAATTTTTACGAAATTTATATTAAAATCTTAAGCTAAGGAGTTACCACCTAGTTGTTCAACATTTCGGATCATTTACTTTGGCATATTAATAGATGGTTTTGGATTAAATTAAAGTTAAAAAATTATATTTTAAAATAATTTTTTGATTTTAATAAAATTTGGTACAATTCTTGTGTACTAAAAAAGCCTCACAATTCTAAATTGAGTAACCAAATCATCCAATTATCCATCTTTAAATATTGGATCTAATCTGAAAGTTTATGGTTGCTCTATGTATATCTGTGGTCGGCAAAATATACATATGCACCTTTTTTTCGTTTGTATTGATCGTTTTATGCCGCTGTGACGTATTTTGACGATGAGGCCGAAGTCATGCACAAGCAGCTTCGTGTCTGTTGCTTTGCAACAATAGGATGGCAACGCCAGAGAATTTACTGAGAGTAGTCCAGTACCGTGCCGACCACTGCTTTAGATGGTATCATCTCTAAGATCTTGGCGTTCATACAGACATGCAGACAGACGAACATGGCTATATCGACTTTTCTAGTCTAAACATATCTTAGGTTTCGGTTTTTTGGGGGCTCTCTGAAGACTCCTTTTGTATAAAGTACAGGGTATAAAACGTTGTACTCACCTCGTGCTTAAATCGCTTGCTGGCACTCCGCCTTAGTGTGCTGCAGTTGCCATTTGTAATGGAATATTTTACCTCCTCTGTGGTTGCTGTACTGGGCGCCATGCAACGTTTGCTCAGTTCAACCAGTTCCGCAATGGGTTGTACCTTAATGGTATGATATAAATTATAAAACACTAGTTTATTATTAATAATTAAAGAAACTGACGAATGCAGTAATGGCACTTAGGCCAATCTTTGATTTGTCTGTTTAAAACCATTTTTATCTGAACAAATATTTGTACTTTTTCTTTTTAATAAGACTTAGGGGATCCTCATTTTAATGTCTATAATGCGTGTATATTGTTAAAATTTTTGCTTGCCTTAAGTTCTCGACTAGATTGAGCGTCTCCGGTTGTTTGCAGACAGTCTCATTGCGGACAGTAAAATGATCCGTTATCATACTATCTTACTAAGGCTTCCAGCTTCAGAATCATATCAAAGAAGCCATTTCAGAGAAGAATTTTTAGTTGGTGGCTTATTTGGACCCCAGCCAGCTATTGTTGGGCCATCTTATAATTGTTTTCGCATAAGAAAATTCGGTGATTGATGCCTCCTTCTGTGTATTGCTTACATTTTTAGGTTGCACAAGGTTAATATACTCTTTGTATCAGGGAATAAATACTTAGTTGATGAAACTTTCAGGGATTGTTCGGGACCCTGGTCTAGGCCCAAAACCGAGTTTTTGTATTCGGGGTAGAGCGGCAAGTAACTCTTCGGTTACTTATAAAATATGTTTGGTGCGGTTTTTGGCTGATATCTTTGTTGATATAAAACTGGGACTAATGTTTGTTTTTTAATAAAAATTATTGGTAGATAAATTATTTATTAATTAAAACTTGAATCAAGGTCGTAGGTCAATTAATTTTAAATTGAAAAAGTGGAAATCTTTTTTGTGTTTTTCGAGTGTCATTTGCAGATATAACGAATATGAAAACTTGGTTTTAAACTTAGTGCAGAATCCGAAAAAATCCCAGAAAGTTTCATTGACAAAGTATTTTTTTCCTGCTGAAAATATTTGGACACTATTTGGGAAAAAAAAAATAAATTAAGTTTTTGGATCACCAAAAACCTGCAGTTTTTTTAGGTCTATTAAATTAAAATTATTTTAAATTAAAAGAAAAAAATATTCATCATTTCCTTAAATAGCTAAAGTTGGAACTACATTTTAACATTCTTGCTGGTAAACTTTTAAATGTCCGTCGCCGTATTATAAGGAAGCAAATCAAGGGTTAAGATTAATCTTTGAAAGGCAACACGTTTTAACTGAATTTTACCACCCATTTTGGCGTATTCAGACCAAAATTTTTTGTCATCAAGAGTTTTTTTACCCACCTCAATGAAATGGATGAATCAGATGAAAAATGGAAAAGTTACAATTGATATATATACACAAGACAAAAGAAAGGGATCCTTAAATTAAAAAAAAATAGGTAAAGTAACAAAATTAGCACGAACCTCTACTGTAACGGCATCGCTGCTGTTGCGAATCATTTCTATGATTACTTCCCGAGACAGCTCACACACTCGTTGGCCATTAACTTTAATCAAACGATCGCCGGGCAGCAGTCCGGTTTGGCCACCACCGGCACCTGGCTCGGCAAAAATGACCGGACGAAATATAGGTGATGTCAGTGACTCGGTGCGATCCATGCAAATTGCTTTCCGTAAACTGAAACCGAAATCCTGGCGAGGAGATTTTTGCCGACGTATGACTAGTTCCCGTGGCACTGGCAATTTCACCAAATGAATCGGCGGCAAAGGCAAATCCATGTCTTCAAAAATATGTATACGTGCCCAACGATCAATGCCGTGCGACTCGCCAACGGGGCTTAATGAAAAAGGCGGCGTAGCAAATGAAGAGTTTGTAGTATCTGTGAGACTGTCTGCACTTGGCGAAGGCGATGTCAATGAGTGAAAGTGACCCCCACCACCAACACCAGCATTTTGGGTGGAAATAGTTTGGACGGCGTATCGAGCATTAGCCGGGAGTGTCATGGAACGCAGTTGAATCGGATTTTCGGCGTCACTGCGTAAGCTTTCAACAGAAGTGAATGCTGTGCCATGCTGGCTAGAATTTGATCCCAGAGATCCTGTAGCAACGTGCGAGCCACTTTCATATAGAAGTTCATTTTTAATGGTATTCCGTATAAGCAGCTCCGGTGTACCGCCTGGTGGATAGCTTATCTCTTCGTGAACATTGCACATGTTGCTTCGGGAACCCTTCAAAATGCCGCGTTTTGGTGGCTTTGGGGGAACCGGCGGTTGAAAGCGATTCTGTTAAGAGAACATAATTTCGATTAGCTACACATAAGCAATTTGTTTTGTATACAAATACAATTTACCTTCAGTGCACTTTCCAAAATAGAATGGGTAATTTCACCGTAGTTGACATTGACAGCACCACCATTCGCTGTAGTATTTTCAATATGTGTCATCACAGATTCTGTAATTTCTTCATTGCCTCGGTCCCGCTCGGCTCCCTCGTAATTTCCTATTCCATTATCCGCATTAAGTGCGGCAAAGAAATCTGCACTATAATCAGCTGTAATGCCGCTAGGAAGTTTCTCCTTCTCTTTGCGTCGCCCACGTATCTTCAGAGAACGTCGCACCTTTATTTAAGGTAGAAATAACATGAATCGTAATACACCGAAATATTAAGCATGCTCACAAGAATATGAAGCTTACCTCATCAAGCCGCAAAAGTTCGTCTGTGCTCATACTGCCCGTTACACTACTCTTAGCCTCTTTCCGTAGTTTTTTTTCCCGTTTACGACGCTCTTTCTCCTCATCTCCAGCATTTTTTTTCATAAAGTTGAACATTTCAGTTAACCCGCGAAGGTATTATTGACTTCCTTAATGCAATATCTGTATTTAAAAGAAATGCATACATATCGGGTATGTATGTAAATATATATGTACATATCATACATATGTATAGTAAGGTTGGCTTAGCGACCTCTTTGTTGCTGCATGGTTAATTTGATTTGTATTTCTGATGATTTTCGCACTATGCTATGGCAATGGCAAAAACTATTTAGATTTTCAATCCGTTTAAATGAGATATGATATATGTATAAATACGATGTGAATTTTCTTTTGGGCTATATAATTGCGAATATTACAAGTTTTTTTTTTTTTGTCTTTACTACCAAAAAAAAAAAGAAAGTTTACTGTCTATAATTTTTTGCAATTGTAAATAGTTTCTTTTTTTTTTGATAAGAGCACACTATTGCAAACTCCTCTATATATGTACATGTGAGAACGCACACAAGCAAACAAGTTCACAAAAAATCTAGCAAATAAATAATATGCATTTATGTACGTATTGTTTTGTCAAAAGATAAGAGAGAAAATTACCTTTGATGCTTTATCTTTTTAGAAATTATTATTTTAAGTAAAACTCGTTTAAATGATATTGGTATAAAACTTTTTGTTGGTGTTGTGATTTGGGCGTGTTTCTGCCAAATTGAAATATTGAATTTCGCATTTTAGTGTTTGGACGAGTGAAACCCAAATATTGACTTATTTATACATTGCAAAGTGGTTTAAACACAGTTAAACAATTTTATACTAATTTATTTAGTGGTACTTTGAGTCGTCTACAATCTTTGAGTGAGAATTGTGATCATTTGAACTGCTTCTTTGTTCGTGTACTGGAACCACTTGTGATTCACTTATTGAGTGACCCAGGGATGCAGGTGACATTTGGCAAAAGTTGTGTTTACTAACTAAACAGAGTGGCAACCACTTGCGATAAGATGTCTGTCGTTTTATAGTTAAGAGCATATTTGATGAGACAGCAAATAGATAATAATCAAAATGAATTCAACTATTGATTGTTATTAATTTTTAAACTGTAATTTTTGATAGAAAAAGGTTACAATTTTAATCAGTAAAGTATTTGCTATCGATATCGAAATATGCGTCTGAGTTGCATAGAGAAATATCGCACAATTAATAAAAGCTTATCGGTATATCGACACATCCATTAAGGTTCGCCATTATTATTTTTTTTATATTTCTATACAATTACTTATAAAATTTCAAAATAAAAGTCATTGAGAACAAAAAAAGGAATCCAATCTTATGTGCACCATAATAATTGATTTTATACGGGTGAATAAATGTTCACCTCTTTGTAGAAAAAAAGTGACGCGTAAAAAGCAAAACGGTATATTAGAAACTAATTTAATGAAATTTTTTGCGCAGCGAAAAAATAAAACTTACCATTAACAATAGTATATGTGTTAATATTAAAATATAAAGGCGTATTTGTTTTCGAAATGTATATGCCTCGCCTTTTCCGTCCTATATGTATATTTAACTTCAAAAGACCTTAAAGCGGCAACAACAAGCAAATAGCAACAACAAACGCTTAACACCCAAGGGGCCAAACTCATTTGAAAAATATATATTCCTAGTCCTGCTTTGGTTTTAACCTGTAGGCGGGTAAAACAATTAACAATTTATTATTAGTGTTTTCCCCCTTCTTAAATGCAGTTTGCTAAATTTATAACTGTGTCAGCGCAAACGTTTACGTATGTACCTACTTATACATATGTATATAGGTACATACATACATATGTGCATACTGTGTATTGTGAACAAAAATTCCAACATACTTTTCACACACAAACACTAATGCAACAACAACAACAGAGATGTTCGACCGAAAAAAAAAACACAGCCATGGCCTTTGTTATTCCGGCTAGTAATACACTTAAGCTACTTTTACGCTTTCTTCAAAGTTAAATTCAAAATTGTTAAGATAATCCATAAATGTGTGTTTTTACATTGACATTTTATAAACAAAATTGTTTCACTCACTCCTCTCACTTTGTGATCACTAAATATAATAATTATATAGCTCCGAACTACACATTTAAAGTAAAAACTTCTATATTTTGTCGCCTAGTTCCCTTATTATTTATTTAATGTACACACCCTATACATACATGTATGTATTTGTATGTTCATATCCACGGTTTTGAATAGCAAACACACGAGTCGTTGGTAATTTCGCGAAATGTAATTTGTTTTAGCGATTCGATCATATCATTGCCGCAATCCCCTTCACGCACAAGAACAAAGCCCTCCCGTAAAAAACAGCAACGCGTATCACCTTATCTTTTAGTTCATCGTTGATATAAACTGCTGGGGGTCTATAGAAATGGTGCGTTGGCAGAAGTAAACATGAATTCAAATATACAACTTCTTTATTGAATCCTTACTTTTGTAAACATCGTCTTTGAATTCTGAACTATTCTTTCTTCTCTCTTATCCAAAATGAGTAACTTGCGGAAAATTTTAATGCACACTAAGCTTTTAGTCTTTTTTATCTTAGAACTTTTAATTTTGTAATAATAACATTATGTTATTGTATTTATACATATTAAAAATAAAATTAAATCATAAATATTATTTTTCAATATACGTATATACTATTTTATAGCATTACTAGGAAATAATTTCAATTGATAGAACATTGACGTGGTATTCACTGTGGAAACAAGTATAGCACAGGATCTACAAAGTTCAAGCTAAAGCCCACTGGCAGTTTTGGGGCATAATTAAACTCCAGATCACGAATAAGGAATATTATTAGCACTTTCAGCTCCATTTTGGACATAGCCGCGCTGATACGCCATACCGACCATGTCATTGACAACAGCTGGCGGTGGCCTTGGCCAATCTCCCACAACAATTGGGTCTATAATGCGACCACAGATTGTTAGGGAGGGCTGGCTTCTAAAACGTGGGGAGCATATAAAGACTTGGCGTCAGCGTTACTTCATTTTGCGTGCAGATGGCACGCTTTTGGGCTATAGAAACAGGCCAATGGATACCACACAGCCAGATCAGCTGCTCAATAATTTTACGGTGCGCGGCTGTCAAATAATGACCGTAGACCGGCCCAAGCCATTCACATTCATCATACGCGGGCTACAATGGACAACTGTCATTGAGCGGACGTTTGCCGTTGATACAGAAGCGGAACGCCAGCAGTGGACTGAGGCTATACGCATCGTGGCTAGTCGATTGAGTGAAATGGGCGAAACAGCCATGTCGCCGTCGCCACAAACAGACATGGCAGATGTTGATATGGCTGCCATTGCTGAGGTCGAGCTATCCGAAAAATTTTCGGTGCAGGGCACGACCCGCAACAGTGGAGGCGTTAAGAAAGTGGTAAGTATCAAATATTTATTAGGGATAACGATAATTGTACTATTTCTATTTCTTAAAGACATTAGAGAACTTTGAATTCTTAAAAGTACTAGGCAAGGGTACTTTTGGCAAGGTTATTTTATGCCGCGAGAAAGCTACAGCAAAATTATATGCAATAAAAATTCTGAAAAAGGAAGTTATTATACAAAAGGATGAAGTAGCCCATACACTTACAGAAAGCCGTGTTCTCAAGTCAACAAATCATCCGTTCCTTATTGTAAGTATTCCATGGCAAAAGCTACGCATATAATAATAGTATTGCGATAATAATGCGATTTTTAGTCTCTTAAATATTCATTTCAAACCAACGATCGCCTATGCTTTGTTATGCAATACGTAAATGGCGGCGAACTCTTTTGGCATCTTAGTCATGAACGTTTCTTCACTGAGGATCGCACACGATTCTATGGTGCTGAAATTATATCAGCGCTGGGATACTTGCATTCGCAAGGAATCATTTATCGTGACTTGAAACTTGAAAATCTATTGCTGGACAAAGATGGTCACATTAAAGTAGCTGATTTTGGTCTTTGCAAAGAAGATATTACCTATGGACGTACAACGAAAACATTTTGTGGAACACCGGAGTACCTAGCGCCGGAAGTATTAGACGATAATGACTATGGACAAGCAGTAGATTGGTGGGGCACGGGAGTAGTCATGTACGAAATGGTAAATTGTAGCATTTAAACATTATTTTCATTGTAACATTCATATTATAACTATGAGTTTTATCTGTACATGTTCAAAGATATGCGGGCGTCTTCCATTCTACAATCGCGACCATGATGTGCTGTTTACCCTTATACTAGTGGAAGATGTTAAATTCCCACGAAATATAACCGAAGAAGCTAAAAGCCTCTTATCTGGGCTGTTAGCCAAGGACCCGAAGAAACGTTTAGGTGGTGGTCAAGATGATGTGAAGGAAATACAAAGGCATCCATTTTTTGCTAACATAAATTGGACAGATTTAGTACTAAAAAAGGTTTGTATTCAATAACAAGCATAAATTACAAAATTCAGTTAATTTAATTTATTTGAATATTTATTCAGATACCGCCGCCATTTAAGCCGCTGGTCACATCTGACACAGACACACGCTATTTTGACAAAGAGTTTACAGGCGAAAGTGTTGAGCTAACGCCGCCAGATCCTACTGGGCCTTTAGGTTCAATTGCAGAAGAACCACTATTCCCGCAGGTCAGTATAGCAGAACTCTGTTAAAGTGTAAATCAAGGTTATATATATAACATGTCTTTTTTGCACCCACAGTTTAGTTATCAAGGAGACTTGGCCTCAACGTTGGGCACATCGTCGCACATAAGTACTTCCACAAGTCTCACATCAATGCAATAGAACTTCATTATGCAACTATTGGGGAAAACCAATAAAAACTCTATCACAAAGTTCACAAAAAAATAACACTTGAACGATAGTAACTTATTTCTTACAACGGCAACAAAAAGCATAAAACGGCAACATTCAGTTGGAAAAGAAAACTTTAAACGCGATATAAAAATAGTTTAATAGGTATAATAAAACATATATACTTATATATACATAATTATAACTTTTTAAGTGTAATGTCTAAAGTGATTAGTTAATTTTGAAGCAAGTACAATATTTATAAAGCTATTGAGCAAAGCAACAACAAAAACATACAATATTACATACACGAACATATTGACACACCACACTTACACAATGAAACAAAAAAATATAAACGGAGTAGCACTGTGTACTATAAAAACAAACAAACAAACAAACCATATAAAATATTTTTACTCCAAAGAAGAAAAAAAAACCCAACTTAACACGTTAATGTGTCCTCTAATTCTAACTCGTTATACTTTATGTGAAACCGAATCAAATAAAAAACCGTATATAATAAACAAACAAAAAATAACTACAAAATAAAATCTGCTCCTTAAACACGTAAATGCGCTTAAAACTTTTAACAAATAATTGATTAAATTGCTGAACTTCTGCAATACACATTTTTTAATATAAAATTTGTACATACTTGTTAATCGATTTTCAGGCAAGTTAAACAATATGTTTTAAAAATAAAATTTCTCTTAATTTTCTGCATAACGTATAACCTGTATGATCATAAAGTTCAATGTGACTTTTCAGTTGTGGCGTAAAAGAGTAGATAAAACCACTCAACAACTTTCAAATTGATTATTATATTAAACGTAAAAAGCATATTGCAGAGATTTTGACTTAAAAATTGCTTCAAGTGGCAATTATAAACATTTTAATGAAAACAAAAATTAAAACTATTGAATAAAAAATAAACTTTTGATATTTTTATATACGCGATAAAAAACTTATTTTATATTTTGTGACAACAAAAAATAAAATTGTACATAAATAAAAATAATTACATAAATTGCAAACTCATGTTCGGAAATTTTCACTAAGTACATAAATCAAAGTATACGCACTAATGGTACTGTCACTTTTAAACAAAAATAATTAAAATAATAACGATTAATAAAAAGTAAGCTTTCCTTGGTCCTCCTATGTCGATCATTGCATACACAAATGTATATGCTGGAATTGGGATTCAATGATAGTACCCCGAGTATAAGGGAAAATACAGAATACTGAAAAATACTATACAAATTTTCAAAAGATTTATTACATTAAATTAAATTAGTCAGTTACAGCTTATGTAGGGTTATGTATTTAAAGGTTCTATTAATTAAAATTCATTTGATAGTCTAGTCTCAGTTTATATAGGTCATAGGGTTTACAATTTTTTTCATAATTTTTAAAGCATAATTTGTTATGGGCTCGTTGCAAATTCAATTGCATTTTTAAATAAAGTTTATGGTTGCAGAGCTGGAACACTAGGAAAGGGACATTATGCATAGAAGGCTTATCAGAGAAAACTTAGAGTTTAGCATTGCAGAGCAGGAGAGTGATACGTTGAAGATAATAGGCCAGAAGAGCATGTAAGACAGACACAATAGACACACTTTGTATAGAACCCAACTCAAAGAAAACTTGGAGTAAACTGACTGCAGGTGCAAACGCAGATAGTCGAACTGACTGGTCGAGAAGAGCAAGTAAGTAACACAGGCAAGGGCTAACCCAACACGTAATTAAGTTCAGGAAGCAAGAAATATGTACAATAAATAGGAGAATTGCAAGAATACAGTCACACCACGTTAATGAGGATTGGTCATCTTAATTTTTTTCTTCTTCTGCATCCAGCAGCAGAAGACACTTAGTTAGATAGTAAACCAAATTATATGGTAGTCTTCGACTAGCTCTCGCTTTGAGCAGTCGTTTTTTTTGTTTTTGTATTAACGGATTTTAATCGTGCGACCTATGTGTTCTGTTTTTGTCTGTTTTTTATTGCACTGGTCTTGCTCTCTCATATTTTTCCACGTGCCAAGTCTTTAGTGCATTAGTAATAAGAGGGGGAATCAGATGTACTATGGGGCAAACGACCATTTTAGCTGGCCAACACCCATATTCTAAAAGAAGTTAAATATTTTTTTTAACCTCAATGCATCTAACAAACATAAATCTGTAATGTTACGCACCAGAAAATTTTAACAGATCGCTCCTCTGTTAATTTATCAGTTGCCAAAAACAGTTGTTAATGGAACTTAAAACTGCTAAAATAGAATAATTCAGCAAAGAAAACTGAAATTTTTAAGATGCAGTTTTACGAGAGTGGTTTGTGAATTTCAAATGCTAAAGTTAGTTGGGTGGTTCTCCCAATTGATTAGTTTTCAAATAGAGCACAAAATGTTAAGTCTGTGCAAGCCGAAAATGTATGTAACATACAGAAGGAGTCGTCGGACACCTCCCAAAGTTACTTAAAGTATGATCAGGTTGACAAGAATAGTCTATATACCCTTGTCCATCTAACCGTCTAGATTTCAAATATGGTAATAGCTAGATTAACCAAACTTTCACATAAGATCCCTTATTATTCCATAGGAGACAAGATTATTTTACTTTTTTGATATCGGGGTTACATCTTATATAGCTTTATAGAAGTTTGTCAGGCAGCCTCGAAAAAAACAAAAAGTTTTATGTGGATAATTTGTTTTTTTGTGAAGATATCGCAACCAAATTTAGCACCCGGAAGTTTTGAAAGCACCCAATCAAGTCTTGATTTGAGATTGATATTTTATTTTTTATCGGGTGGACTTTTAGAAAGCATTGCACTACGGGGGTTTGCCCCGACCACTTTTAGTGCAATTAATTAGTACCTTTAAAATAAAAAATAATTTTTTGGTTCACTTTGTTTTATTGGCCATATTATAGCTATAGATAGATAAATATGGGGAAAAAGTGGGCGTGGATTCGCCCTTTTCTTATTAAAAAAATTTTTTTTCTGATATATAAATAAAATTTTAATTTATTGTATATAATAAGTCTAATCACGCACCTATTGTTCTTCCTCATGTTCTTCGTTTTCAAGCACTATGTTGCATTGGAATTCGAGTTGATCCGTTTCTAACTCGCCATATTGATTTTTAGACATGCAGCCTGAACTATTTAAAGAGCTTGATAATAAATTTAAAACTTCAGAAGGAAGAAACAGGTTTAGGTTAATTGATGATATAATGGTATCTGATGTATTGAAACTCTTGGATACTGATAGATCTGCAGCGTCTTTTCTTTGTGTTCTACCACTTTTGGAATCATATGACACTCTAGGCCGTCCTACGCATCTCACCTTTTTTTAATGTAAATAATTGCTTCTGAATTTAGCCAATTTGAAGTTTTTTTTTTTAATTGCTTCAAATTTATTTTGCAATTTGTCCAATTCGAAGACAACTGGTAGCAAAAGCGTTAACTTTTATCAGGAAAAATTTTTGTTTCGTCTTCAGAAATGGTACCATTTATTCCAGCTAAAAAAATATAAAAATGGCATCCTCTTTTGCACTCTTCGTCGCCATTAATATACCCTTTGTACCATACGGTACAGGGTATAATTAACGAAACAATTTTTGAATATGCGACTAAGTCTGTAGAGCTGCAAACGGAAAAATATCCATTCCTCACGCCATCTTCCTGAACCTTGGGTACTGCAGATTTCTGTCCTCCTTGTTTATTTGGAGCACCTTCTGCTGACCCCTTTCCTCCAGCTTACCCGCGTATAGCACCACCCAGTCCTTGGTTGGCACGTCGGAATTCTGCCAGTTGAACAGTCTAAGGGCGTGATCTATAGGGACTACTCTCAGGAAGAGTACCTTCGCTTTAGGTACTGACGGAATCAGTGTTATATCAAATACCTAAAGCTTGTCCCTCTCCCAGGGAGCACCCATCTTGAACACAGTGTCGATCTTTGCAGCTCAGGATCTTCACCCCGCTCTGTCGAACGTGGTAAGCTAAGGGCGACGATTAAGTGTCGTCGTGTCACATCGCTCGTTTCCGTTTTCGGCAATGACTTTTTGGGTGGCTCTGACCTTTAGAGCGGCATAGTACTGGACTTAGCCTTGAAGCCCTCTTTGGTCTTTCGCCTCTGCGAAAATTGAGCCTTGTGCGCAGTCTAAGTCCTGAAAACTGTAGAACCGCGCAACAATTTGGCATCACGTACCGTTGTTGTTGTTTTTAGCTGTCCTGGGCTGCTCCAACCAGTACAGAGGTATGGCCGCTGGCGACACACAGAGGGATATGAATCCCTTCGTGCTCGCCGGTGGCAGCAGTCACGCTCTCCACCGATGTTGGGGCTGACATTCCAGCTCGTGGGGATTGCATTTTTTTCTTGGGAACCACTCCATAGCGTTTAAGCCTGCTGCCAGGCACCTCTTGCCATGACTCCAGCACAGCAGCAGTTTCGTAGCTCTTGTTTTTACAGTCTCCGAGATCTAGGTGTATGGCTAAATCGCTACCCGACGTTACGTTAAGTATTTTGGTATAAAGGAATTGAGGTCTGCCACGCTTCCTTCTGTCTTATAGGTACAGGGTATAAAAAAAAAAACAAATAATAAAAAAGTTTCTGACATTGCTAAACAAATTCCGTGCAAGGAGCTCGTATCTGTGGCCAGTATCAGTTTGTGCAATTATGGTGCATCTAAGATGGTATCTTTTTTAAACTCCGATGAAAGTTCACCCAAAAAATGTAAATTAGATATACAACCCTATGCTAATCAATCCATTAAATAAATTAAACACAGCATCACTTCCCTCTTCGGATAAACTCATAAATAAGGACGTTATCGGTCTTATTTTGAATAAAGATTTGGAAGTAGACAATATAAATAAAATTATTAACTTAGATAACCAAAATTTATATGTTAAAAAACTTATTTTTATTAATAGCCCTGTTCCCAAAAAAAAATTTGGTTCAAAAATAGTTTAATTTTTAAGTCACAAAAAATGGCTAGATGGAGACAAAAAAAAAACCTAGCAAAAAGACAAAATTTTTTATACCCTGTACCCTGTCGTCGGAGACACCCCAAAGTTACCTAAAATATGATCAGGGTGAATAGAGAAGTCCATGTCCGTTTGAACGCCTAGATCTCAGAGATGGTAAGAGCTAGAGTAACCAAACTTTCACATTAGATCCCATATTATTCCATAGGAGACAAGTTTATTTTATTTTTTTGATATCGGAGATAAATTATATAGCTCCCATATGGGTTTTTGAGACGACCTCGACAAAAAAAAGGTTTTAAATGGATAATTCGTTTGTTCATGAAGATATCGTATTTAAAAGTTTTTTATGGTTCCCAAGTACTGTACCAAATTTCATCAAAATCGGTTGACTATATCATATAGCTCCCATAGGCCCGATCTTCAAAAAAAATCGATTTTTTAACAAAATTTGTTGTGTTTCGTTTGATATTCGTCAGTTTTTTATAGTTCCTAAGCACTGTACTAAATTTAATCCAAATCGGTTGACTATATCATACAGCTCCAATAGGACCAATCGGTCCATAAAAATGTTTTTTATACAAAATCCGATGTGTTTCATTAGTTTGTAAAGATATTTGAAGTAAATTCAGCATTTAGATCTTTTTTAAGGTCACTTTTTCATCACTTTGTCGAATTTTATTGAAATCGGTTGACTATATCATATAGCTCCCATAGGAACGATTGGTCAAAAGAAAAATTTTTTTGCTTAAAATTCTTCTGTTTTTGGTTTTTTGTGAAGGAACCGGATTTTATTGCAAGCTAGTGGTACAAGGTATCCCAAAGTCGTCCGCGCCCAACTTTACGTACGCCATTTTTTTTTTACTTATAAACAAACGTTTGGTCACTAAACGTTCTTGGAAGTCGGATGCAGACGAGCGTTGGTTGATTTTTTGACGCCAAAAGCTCACCATAGATGGCGCTATCAGCAAAAACAGCTGGACGGGTTTGGCGCCATAAACACAACTTATGTCCAGCTAATTATTTTGTAAGCGATAATTTATGGCTAGTCGACAAAATTGTTGCGGATCGTTGGGAAATTATAATAAAATAGCTATAATACTAAAATAATTCAATTATAATACTAATGTGCTTTAAAATACGTCAACGAAATCGTCAGCATTAAGCTCATTGCATTAGATATGGATTCACTCAAACACAACGCATTTTCTTGGTTTTTTCTCATCTCGTTGCTTTTTTTCTTCATCCAACATTTCAATTGCAATGCATGTCATTATTACACCAATGCGCTTTTAAAAATTTGATATTTGTAAATAAGATGCAGCTGAAATCATAATTATTTCCATAAATTTCACATTTTGTTACTTAACCAACACTGACCTTTCGTGACTAAAATAAGTCTCCGTCTAGCCCTAAGCCCTGATCACACTTTAGATAACTTTGAAGGGTCATCGACGTCTCCTTCTGTTTGTTACATACGAGGGGTATTCAAAAAGGAAGTTTCCCTAATTTTAAAAAAAGTACAAAAAAATTTTTAGGTTACAAAATGAATATTTATTAATTATTTGACTCACAAACTATTTTTCTACATACTCACCTTCGACTTGAATACATTTTTCGTATCTGTTATAGAGTTTATAAAAACCTTCTTTTAAAAAAAACGTGTCCTGTTTTTTGGAGCCATAATTTGACAGATGTTTGGACTTCTTCGTTTGAAACAAAATGCTGCCCACTTGGTGCGAGATCCGGAGAGAGGGTGGGTGATCGAAAATTTCCCATTTGAATTTTTCCAATAAAGTTCTCGTTTTTTGAGCAGAATGAGGCCGTGCATTATCATGAAAGAGTAAGATTTTTTTAGATAATTTTCCTGGACGTTTTCGTCTGATGGCTTTTTTAAGCTTATTTAAAACTTCGCAGTAACGATCCGCATTGATTGTTGTACCAGGTTCCAAAAATCAACCAACAAAAAAAAAATTCACAATTGGACACGTTTTTTTAAAAGAAGGTTAGATGTGCTCAATTGAACGAATTAGGGTTAATTTTCATTATTACAAAAAATGTCTATTAAAATTGTGTATACATGCAAAACCAAAACGAGTGGAATGAAAGTAAGGTGTTCTGGATTTAGACAAAACAGAACTTCGAAATGTGTATTGTTTTGTCGTGCTGTCGTGTTGCACAAGTAAATTCGAAGATAATTTTAGTAATGATGGCTTAAAATCTTATATATAAAATTCTCGTGTCACAATGTTATGTTCCTTTGAAGCTTATGGACTCACGAACGGCTGAACCGATTTGGCTAATTTTGGTCTTGAAATGTTCGTGGAAGCCCAAGGATTGTTTAAGGTTGACAAAATATAACAAAATTGCGACGAAAATACTAAAAAGGACAATTTGATTTTCCAATACAATTTTTTTTTTAATTTAGGTTGGCATTGTGTACATTGTCAGATTAACTAATATTTTTTAGTTAATAGTTTTTGTCGAAAGGACACAAAAATTATAAACGATTCATGCTTTGATTTCTGTGTAAAATACATATCATCAGAATAATATTTGCACATAATGCCGCCAAAAAGACGTAACATTGGGAGACGTTCGCGTAGAACTCAATTGCAATCATCCCGAAGAACAGCTGAAGCTGAGGAACAAAGTTTACAAAGGAATGAGTTGAATCGATTAAGAGAAGCAAGATCACATTCTGCTCATACAACAGAAGAACGAGATGAATACAATATGAATGCTCGAATGAGAATGAGACGAAATCGTGATTATCAGAATCAATCAGATGAAATCCATGCAGAACAGAAGTTAATCCAAAGAACATTCAGGCAAATGCGCAATACATCCAATCTGCACAGAGCTGCATTCGAATATAACAATACGACCGATTATAGCTCGCGTCAATCTGTTGTAATTGGAATAATGAACAAGGTATGTGATCAGTGCTAAGCACTGAAATTTCCCAATGAAACAGCAGGCCTGCTTATTATCAAAAGCAGTGTATTCGGAGGGGTTCGCTGCTGGATGTATTCGGTAGAATGGCAGAAGAGAGGATTACCTTATGCGCACATTTTGATTGGGTTGGTTCAAAAAATACTACCGCATGAAATTGATGATGTGATATCGGCGGAAATCCCAGTTCAAACAAATGATCCAGAATTGCTCGAGGTTATCACAAAGAATATGATCCACGGACCATATGGTGTGCTCAACCCAACTTCACCATGCATGATCGACGGCAAATGCTCCAAAAGATATCCAAGGGCATTGACTTCGGACACTGTTACGGGCTACGATGGATACCACAACCACAATCAAAGTGCAAAATCAAGAAATTGAAATTGACAATCGTTGGGTTGTTCCATTTTCGCCATTATTATCAAAAACGTAAAAAGCCCACATTAATGTCGAGTATTGCAACTCAGTAAAATCAATAAAATATATCTGCAAATATAATAAGGGAAGAGATATGGCGATTTTTGGTGTGAGTGCCGACAATGTGAATGACAAAATTTCAGAATATCAAATAGGACGTTGCATTATCAGTAACGAGACAATATGGCGAATTTTCTCATTCCAAATTCACGAACGACACCCAACCGTTGTCCATTTAGCAGTTCATCTAGAAAATAGTCAACGTGTTTCTAGACGAGCGAGCGAAGCGAGCGTGCCGGAGGCCGGCTAGTATATATATAAAATGAATTGTACACAATTGGTAAATAAATTAAAAATATTTGTCTGTCAGAAAGATGTTGGCAGAAAGAAAAATTAAATTTGTAAAGCGGATGATCAAAAACTTGTGGTAGCTCTACAAGTGAACTTATCGATAGTTGATCAGCTGGGCAGCTGGCCATTTGCTTAGAATTTGGCGCACTTTTTAAACAAACAACAATGAGCCGCTTTTTTTTAGTTAATTGTAATGATAAATTTTTGAAGGGGCAAAAAAGGAAGTGTTGAGCGAAACACAATCCCAACGTTGCCTAATGTTGGTAAATTTGCAAGCACTAACGATAACACTGTACAACAGTGATTTAGAACTTTTCAAGTGACCTAGTGTACGTTGTAGGTCTTGACGATTAGATCACGATAGTGTGTTTCAAAATTGTCTAACACCCCCAAAATCGCAAGTTATTGCTTAAAAACCGTTTTTCGGGTACTGCGATCACTCCCACAATCACAACGTCGCCATTTTACCGCGAAATATAGAGAATCTAGCTTTAATAAAGTTATTTTTGACGATCTATAACTATAAAAAACTTTTGAATACCAAATTTGGTTACGATATCTTCATGAACAAACGAATTATCCATCTAAAACTTTTTTTTTTGTCGATGAAAGTGTAGTTTTCTTGTTTACAATAAGCGTCGTAACTTAAATATTTATCGACCGATTTAAATAAGCCATGACTTTTCTTACTCGGAATCAATATTTCTTTAAGATTAAATGTAAAAAAGTAAAGGTGTTTTAACAAAATGTAATATAAAAATGACTTCAAAGTGAGAAAAACGAAAAAAAAAGTGTATTTGTATGAAGTATAAACAAGTATATATCATCTTAAAGCTTAAATCTTTTTCTTTCCAAAACCGTAAAGCAATCGAAAATTGGTTGAAAAATGGCGACGTTGTGATTGAGGAAGTGATCGCAGTACCCGAAAAACGGTTTTTAAGCAATAACTTGCGATTTTGGTGGTGTTAGACAATTTTGAAACACACTATCGTGATCTACTCGTCAAGACCTACAACGTACACTAGGTCACTTGAAAAGTTCTTTGATTTTTTTTTGATTTTGTAGTACTGTGTAATTAACCGCATGACCAAAACAATTGTGATACGCTTATGGGGAAAAAACAAACAATTCAATAAAGAGGAATATAGCAGAGAAGTAACTGAAGGTGACTCTGAAACTGTTGCTCAAAATAGTTTGTTGACTAAAATAAAATAAACACATAGAGTTGGCGAAAATTTGTATGTTATACTTTTAAAATTAAAATGCAAACTCCAAATAGCTTAATTTTTCACTAGCGCCAAATAAACAAACATAAACAACACTGGTCTAAGTGAAAAAGATTCGAAAACGATTCGAACTCAGTCGAAATCTACAGCAGCATTTGTCGTGATGCGCTCGTTATGTCTTTTCAAAACGAGTCGAAATCTAGATCAGGAATGATTGTATCTTCTAGATATATAAATAAAACTTGCATTGTGTAAATAATCGATGTTTTCACCAATGCGTCAACCGATTTCGTTTCTGTAACTTGCATAAGTTAGAGGGAGTCCATACGAAGGTTTTTTTTGTGATTGTTATGGTGCGTAAGCTATGGCCGTTTGTGTGGATGGGTTTTTTTTCATATATAACCTGTAAATAGTCATTCGCTTAACCAGGCTCAACTCACACACCAAAGCACGCACACACATAAAAACCAAATATGTGAATAAAGGCAGCGATATGGCCGTGTTTGGAGTTGCGGATGCAAAACACAGTTCTTCTCTCAAACAGCTTTAACTTACACATCAGAGTATGTCGTGACACTTCAAGCGACATTTGATTGTTGAGACATTTCAAGCGACAATACCAAATTGTTTGTTGCTTAAATCATTATGAATTGTGTTTATCCAAGAGAATTGGATTTTAATGCATTTTGCCGTGAAAAATTTGTTAAATAAAAATGTAAAGAAATGTTGCGAACCCGTAGTAATTTGGGTCGTCGTTCACGTGCAGTTACAAATGCTGCTGTGTTTAGAGCTTCTCAAAGTGACGAAGAGCGTGAAATTAACAATGTATCTGTTCGAAATATCAATCAAAGTCGACGGCCTTTGCGAAATCCAGCTCCACGTCGGTACGTGCGACGTACTTAAGAACGTGCAGCATTCAATTATGATGCGAACTCAGGGGAAGGTTTCAATTGGATCAATGACTACTGTTTGCAGTCATTGCATGGCATTTAAATTCAAACATGAGACCCGAGGCTTATGACATTTGCGTCCCTTGGTTATTGGAGGTACACCAGAATCGAATCATTTTTTGACAAATATTTAGGCGTACATTTCATGCTTTCAAATGACTTCTTTTGGTGCGACAAATATGGCAAAACAACGTTTGTCGGGTCAGCTAGTTTATTATCGCTTTACAAGATTTAAGAAATTTTATTTCTCATATAATATGTATGAATGCTTTGAAACCGAATGGTTTGTTAAAAGTGGAATCAAAACAAATTGCCAAAAAAAAAGGTTAAAAAAACACGCATTGTATATTGAAATAAATATACCCTATACTTAAAAGTTCAACTGGTATACTAGATTTGAGCAATGTATGTAACGGACAGAATGAGGCGCGGTAGATCCCAAGTCCTTTATACCAAAATGTTTATCATAACCTCGGGTAGCGATTGAGCCATGTCCAAACTTTACCAGCTGATGCGCCTATTTCCTCAGAAGATGAAGTTTGTTGAATCATGCCAATATCTTTTTTAACATTCTCCTTAGAAACATTTTTTCAAATACTTTACAAAATGTTGGCAATAGGCTAATAGGATGGTACGACGAGAGCACATTTTCAGATTTGTTTGGCTTTTGGATCATTATTATTTCTGCACATTTCCATTGAATTGGCAAATAGTCCAATCTGAGAATTGCATTGAATATTAGCGTTAAGAAACGAATGCATTTTGATGGGATGTGTTTTATGGTTAAGCCATCATGTTGTCCGTGCCTGATGCTTTTTTTTTTTTTATGGCTTCCTCAAAACAAATGTGCCGAATTGGTAAGCTCATTTGGCAGGGTAAGTCTAAAAAACTTTCTACTTTGGCTGAAAAACGATGTGCAAATGTTGAGCAAATGTCATCAGATCTACACCGTTCGCCAATACTTGAACGAATAGTTGTTATTCTCTTGGTGGTTTGTTTAAGGTATATAGTTGATCTCCATAGATTGTGTTCATGTTACAAGAATGGGGCTCTAGATTTCTAAGGTATGTAGCAAGGGACTCATTTCTTAATTTAGACAACAATCAGATGCAGCCTTGTCATACAATCTTTTGTCAGCAGGATATAGGATTTCTTGCCGTCGTGTATTTTCGCCAAATTTTAGCTGAAAGATACAACTGATTTGTGTGTTGTTGCAAAGTCGACTTCAGCTCCACTTTTTAACGAGATATCCAAAATAATAGCGGTTTCTAGATAGCTTTTAAATGCATTTATATCTGCTGTTGTAGAGATTATTTTGTATGGCTTCGAGTGCATATGAGCTAACAGCTGAATTCCGCAACAAACTCACTTTAAATGTTGGTTTAAGGGCTAGACGCAGACACGCAAACAAAAGAAAACTTCATATGAAAAAACACCTCACAAGCGTGTGGTCCCAAAACGTTCTCCGAGGTGCAATGTAGTGTAGCAGAGTATCAGTGTTGGTTGATTTTTTATTTTTTGATGACAAAACCTAGCCATAGATGGCGCTATCAGCAAAAATCAGCTGTTCGGATTTGGCGCCATAAACAAAATTTAAGTGCAAGTTGTTATATTGAACATGGAAAATAATGGCTGGTCGACAAAACGTTGGAAAATTATAAAAAATAGCTATAATACTAAAATAAGTCAATTGTAACATTAAAGTGCTTTAAAACACGTCTGTGCAAAATCATACACTCAGCTCTGAACATTACCTATGGGTTCACCAAAACCCTCCGCCTTTTATATGGTTTTGACTCCTATCGCCATTTGGTTTCTTCATCCAACGTTGCAATTGCAGTGTATGTCATTATTATAGCATTGTTTACACAAAATAGCATAAGTAGTAAACGTTTATGTTTTTAGATTTTATTTCCCGCTTTTAAATATTTGCTATTTGAAAACAAAAAGCAGCTGATTATTAATAATAAAATAACATTTTGTTAGTTAGTCTACACTTTTCTTTTGGTACCCAAATAACTCTGTCTTTTTGCTAGGTGGCTTTTTTCTTGTCTCCGTCTAGCCCTTTAAACAAAAATGGAAAGATATCAAATCAATTTACATAATTCTCTTATGCACTTCTAAGATGCGATCGACTACTAATGTAAGCTCAATTAGTTCAGCATTACGAGGCGAGAGAGCTTTTATGAAGGATTAACGGAACCTATACCTTTTTGGTTCTGCACTTTTTTATTGCGAGCAAGGCGAGCTTTTTGTAGGAGTTTCCGCCCAAAAACAAATAGTTCAAACTCAACGACAAGGCTCTGGGAGCAGATCATAAACATAGTAGGGTGACTTTTTTCGCATACCTTATATTACTATAAGTCACTATTATTGGAGAATGGTATGAACTTGGATCAAAACTTTCTGAGATATGTATATATGAAAGTGGTTTTCCTGAGTATACTACGAAGTCAATCAAGTCAGGTATTTTTCTGCTGTCAGTAGGCCAATATGTAGGCTTGACAGTTGATAGAGTAGCCATATTTCTCTTTCGTATGCTCTTATATAGCTCTCTACCCTTTGAATTGAACAATCTGGAGCCTTTCATGGGTGTTTGCTGTTGAAGTCGCCACTTAGAATGAACTTCGTTCTAAATTTTTTGAAAAAATTGCAGCTTCTTTGAGTGTGAACCTTGAGGTGGGGATGTAAGACCCTGTTACTGTTTTTATTGCAGCTGGAACATTTTACTGGTAATTCTTTGTCTTTTAAGCAAGAGTTGCTAGGATGTTTAAGAGAGCACGGCACTGCTCTAAGCTGTTAAGTTGTGCTGGCTACATTTGCTTTGCTGGAAAGATGTGCATTTTAGAACAGTGCAGACAGCGTCTCTCGGTTTTTTTAATCTTCCTTACTCATATTCACACAACCCGCTAACATGTGCAACTCTTAACTCAACTTTTTCTCAAACCAGACCCAAGTTTACTTTTTGCTGTTGAGTTGTTGAGAAAATTTTGCATAATATGATGATTAGCTGCCTTTGCAAATTTATTCATTTTTTAGCTATTTCGTGATATGAAAAGCAACGAGTTACCCTAAACTCGCTAAAAAAGAAAGCAAAGTGCTTCGCCACAGCATTAAATAAAATTTAGTTTTTTAACGATGAATTTGTTTTAAGAGACGAACCTTCAGTAAAATTGATTTTATACATTGTCATTTTTGCTAGAGCTTCAATTAAAGTAGATTTCATGTTTTGTGTCGGCATTTTTAATTCAAGTTTTCGAATTTTATGCACTTTGTACCAATTTACAATCGGAGGAAAGGGGAAGCACAAACTTAAATTTGGTTTTTGCAGCAATAAAATAATAAAAATCGATATAATACACAGCTACTTTAGCTACAGGTTTAATTGCAATGGATTTTATGCTTTGACTCGACATTTTTAATTCATATTTTTTAATTATAATTAAATTTGTACCAATTTACAAATCTAAAGAAACTCTGGAAAGAAGAAGAAAACTCAACAACTCACAACCCACAACTCAACAGGAGGGATTCACGCTATGGCCTGTTACCTTTTTCCTCAAATCAACACAAAGCGTGAATACCTCTATTGCTGTTATATTAATCGATAACAATTTTACGATTAAATGTATATTGGTATACACTGAAATGTCAATTAGT